>JANXJC010000042.1:22716807-22757962 GCA_027564655.1 Leptodon cayanensis
GGGATATGCCAGGGAAGGCATGCAAACAAGCAAACAAAAGTAGCCAAAGCATCTTGAAGTTCAACGTCTTTCCAAAGGCAGAGATTTCAGCACCACTCCTCCCGTGCCTCAGGGTGCCAGGGGGCTGGCAAGGAGCAGCAGCCACCGCTGCCCTCCTTCACCCATTGACCCACACAAGGCAGATCGTTTGTGCCAGGGTGCACAAAGTAGCCCATTACTTACAGCATTAACTGGTTGGTTTTGACCTCTCCTCACTTAGCAGGATGCCGTGATATTTACTGATGCCAGCAGGCACCTTGGTGTACACTGGCTTTCCTAAATCTCCAGGTCTTACAGAGCTCCTGTGATGGGAGCACAGGAAGCAAGATGCAGTATTTCACAGTATTTCACTTTTCTGTGACTTCCTTTAGGCCTAACAGTTTATCAGCTGTTAACTTGAATCAGCTGTTAACTTGACATAATTACAAACACTGAAAGCACACCTGTAAGAAGGCTTTGCTGGTTTTCACCAGCCTGTGTTCTGCACACACCCAACCTTTCCAGTTTTGTTGCTTTGTTGCTTCAAGGTAAGTTTCCCCCCGGGAACTGCAGCCATGCAGAGTTGCCGGGCAGCCCGTGATGCACAGACCTGCAACTGCTTCCCACACGGCGCGTGGTGTGCATGTCCCATCCTGGGGACAGGCATTTGCTCCCTCCGCACGAGAAGGACTGGGGATCCCACGAAAGACACCTGTGACAGCGGCACGTGCAGAGGGACGTGGGCAGCGAGCCCCCCTGTGCTGTTTGCTGCAGGTGGTGCAAAGGTCCTGCCCCACCATCGGCACCTGAACTAAAGCGCATGGGTGAATGCAGCAGGAAGAGCGCAGAGCCCGTGCTTTCACCTGGATGGTTTATTTACCTTGGGGGGCAGAGGTGGGGTGGTATTTTCTGGGAACAGCAGGGGAAGGGGCAGAAAGTCAAGCTGGCCTCATGGCAGAATAGCCTGGGGCCCCACGCTGCCTGGCTCCCCGTGGGTGAGGCAGCCCTGAGGATGCAGGAAGGCACAGTGATGCTGCGGGACGGTGCCGCAGCCATTACCGCACCGGCCTGCCCCAGCACCCTGCAAAGGCCTCCTCAGGCTGCAGGGAGCCTCTGGGAACTAGAGGACAGTGGTGGGTCACCAGGTCGGGACAACCTCCAGGGTGTCTCCAAGAGCATTTCCAATGGGACAGCAAAGTTCATCACAAGCACTTGCCATGATCTCCCTGGTAAGAATTTTTATTGAATCCAGAGATGAGATTTACAGAGCTTTTTTTAAAATTAAAGACTCCTTCCATCTTTACTTTTTCTCTTTCGCACTTTCTGAATAACCTTTGGAACATAGAAATTTACATTTTCTTTCATTTTAAACTTTTTAATGTACTGTGACTTCTTTAATGATAGTTAGGAGCAGGTACTCCATCTCTATCACGGTACCTTTAACACCTCTGATTCAGACTACTGTCTGATGACACTACGACTAAGCCCGTCCAAGCTGTGGCAGCAGTACAGAAGGAGTTAAGCATAGCTCACCATTTTTGAGCAGAAAGTGACACCCATGCTGCAAGAGGTGAGCATCGTCCTCACGGCACTGGCGCTAGGACAGTGTCATGCCTGTGCAGGGAGCAAGGGCCACATGTCTGCCCTCGGCTGACCAGGGCTGTCCCCCATACGCAGAAAATGAGCTGCTGCAAGGAATTGCTGGTGAAGGTCCGTGGGGGCAGGTCAAAACCCAGGCAAAAGCTGCGCTCAGCGAAAGCCTGCTGCCTGTGCTCCTGCAGCACCTGCTGCTGGGCTGTAAATTCTCCTCCTTCACACCCAGCACCCTCACGGGTGATTGTGAGTGCCCTTCTTCCACGCCCCCTGTGCCCATGACACCCACATAAACCTGAATTCAGGTTCTAGCCTGGAGAATACTGATGTTGTATTCCAGGAAAACAAGTCTTCAGAGAATTAATGTTACAATCTGTCTTTCTCTGACTTTGGCCATATGCACATGGCCAGGCTTAGCTGATTAGCAGCTATGGGTAATACATTTCGGTACATGTAATTATCAAGGAGGAAATCAATGGGAAACCTTTTTTTCTTTTCAAGACATATTACTGTCAGCAGCAGCTGTACTCCCTTTTCGGATCAGGAGCAGGAAATTCATTATTAATCTCCCTGCTGGAAAGATCCGCATTTCTGTCCCTTCTTCTGTGTCCCTTATCTAATTTGTCTCGGTTTCTCCTTCTATCTTTTTTCTGTGCATCCCCAAATGATTTCACATCTAGGCAGCGCTCCATGTTTAGTTGCATGTAGGGAAATGTTGAACATCTTTCTTTTATTTATGCTAAGCTCTCTTCTCACATGTGTAGCAATTACATGTACTCGGAGGTGCTCACACTGCATCTTACCTCATGCTGAATATTCCAATAAGGCACAGCTGTTTAATGGGGCACATCCAACTTGCAGGTTGAAAACACGAGGACCTTTGTTACAGAAGCTGCCCTTCTCGCACACTCCCCCGGTCTTTATTAACACAGAAAGAGGACTTGGCTTGTTCTGGGTTTGTGCCCAGGAGGACCGGCAGGACGTTTCCCAGCACCCAGTGCCACAGGAGGCTGCTGGTGTGACTGGTGTGAGCCACTGCAGCCCCCCCGCAGGCAGCGGCCACGCAGCAGCCTGTGCCCGTGGCACCGGCGTATGGCAGAGGGGGTGGCCCAGCCGGCCGGGAACTGAAGGACGGTGTTGAAGTACCAATATCCACTGGACCTTCAAAACTGGGGCTTTTCTTTTGTAACCACTAATTCAGCCTGATGAACCAGGTGCTTTAGCAGACCTGCAAAAAGGAAACCACCCAAACGCTTCTCTGGGATTGGACTTCTCATCAAGAAGCTCACACGGGAAGGTAATTCTTCACGACTGATGGATTGACTTGCACTGAAGTACACCAGAAATATTTTCCACAAACAGGAAAGCATCATTCCAATGTAGCTATGCCCTTGCGCAGCAAGCACTACCTCAAGGGGGGGCTCTGTGAAAGCCCTGTGACAAGGGAAGAGTTTTCTTCAACCTAAGAGAAAACAAAAGGTTGTAACATTGAAAAAAAAAGAAAAAAAAAAAGATGAAATGTAAAGCTCTGCCATACCATAACATGTTGTCAGAGTGATTCCCAGAGGTTACATATTAGTACAACATTATTTCTTTAAAGAAGCAGACACTGTGACAAACTCACTTGCAGGTTCTAGAGCAAGAAGGCGGAATTTTGCACCTCCATTATAAACACGTTATGCAAATGTGTGAGGATAAAGGGCAGAGATTGTTAAACTGAACAGATATATGGGAAAGCTGACCTTTGCTACACTTCCACGGCATGCAATAATGTTATACTGCCAGAAAAAAGAGCAGAACAGCAGCTGAATTAGAGATATACAGAAATGAAATGCAAGAGCTGCGCTGCCAGGCTGCAGGATCTCTCCCCCATCCATCTTCTAGGTTAATGATTCATAAGAGACCCACGAAGGTCAAGGATCCTCTTAAGTGTCTCCTCTCTGCTTGAATCCCATAGGAAGCAGAAGGAAAAGTAATTCAGATGATTACGTCTGCGGTAGACTAATCTGATGTGTTGAGAATCCAGTACTAAGGGATCTGCAGGTGTGTCTGGAGCTACGAAATACCCTGCACAGCTTAGTACAAGCAAGGATGCCAAAGAGACCAGACATCTGCTTGGAGCAGGGCTGAGCCCCTGCGCTGTGTTGCAGTGGCTGGGTGTAGCAGCAGTGCGGGGGGGGGAATGGAGCAGGAGGGAATGAAGCCACTTCTTTGCATCTGCCTCTGCAGACTGGATGCACATGAACCATGCTCTGTTCAGGTAGGCTGGGAGGTCTAATGCATCTTGGCTACCCACAGCTCCAGGGAGAGTCACAAGTCAGGAGAGAGCAGGGCAATTTCTTTGTGATCCCTTTGCTTGGTCACAGCCCCTATGACGAGAGCAGAGAGGACGCCAGGGCAAAACCCACAAGCACGGCTCCTTGTTGATAGAGGATCCTGCTATGCTGACAGAGCCGCTGCAATGTCACACGCATACACTGCACTTCCATCTCCCCATGGAAAATAGCTATATAGAGAAGCAATCGTATTTTACACTTAGGGAAGCACACAGGAAGGGATATAACCTGTCCAAGATGACCCTGAGCCCCATTTGCCCTCAAGCCCAAACTGCCATCCTCACAACGTGTTTGAAAATAAATGCTAATTCTCAATATGAAACTGAAAAAGCACATGTAATACCTTTTCTGTGAAGATGTGGGCTTCGAGCAAAATGAACACGCTGATGAGTTATATGTGTTTGCAATTCTCATGATATAAGGCTCTAGAAACAGCTAATGTATTTTGGATTACCACTTCTATTGTTTCCCAGTTCAAACAGTACCCATCTTCCAACAAGGTGAAATTTTGACTGACTTTATTAAAGCAATTGTTCAAAAGTAAATCCTATTTCCTGGTTTTCTAAGCAGGCAGAAATAGAAACAATCAGAAATAATTGCCTAGCAATCTTTTGCCTACATGGTTATTTTCTCATTCTCCAGAGTCTGAAATTGGCTGTGGAAGAGACTTGGAGTCTTTGAGGCTTCACTTTTGGGACTGGACTTTGTTTATGAGGTACTGAATAGGCTAATTCCTAAGTGTATCAACAAAACGAGTCCTGCTCCAGGAACAGTGTTTCTTCCCATGCATCACGCAAGAGAACAGAATGATCCAAGCATTTATATTTAATAACATCAAATGGTCAGGAACTTGCCGACTTGCAAATTATTGCAGCAGGTACTTCCAGAACCCACTTCAGCATTTTGTTTCCTACTTTTCTAAAAAGACAGATCATAGTAAGTGTTTTGGTAGCCCAGGGGAAAAAAAAAAAAAAAAAAAACAAAAAACACAACACCACAGGGTAGCAATTAAGTGAAGGAGAAATAAGGAATTGCAGAAATAAGAATTTAGGCCACAAAAAAAATGGTGATCAAAGGTCTGGAGAACCTGCCCTATGAGGAAAGACTGAAGGAGTTAGGTCCCTTCTCCCTGGGCAGAAGGCGGCTCAGAGGGGACCTTATCACAGCATTCCAGTACTTAAAGGGTGACTCCAGACAGGACGGAGGCTCTCTCTTCACAAGGAGACACATGGAGAAGACAAGGGGTGACAGGTACAAGTTGCACTCAGAGAGGTTTCATCTCAATGTAAGAAAGAAATTTTTTACAGTGAGAACAATTATTCACTGGAACAACCTCCCCAGGGATGTGGTGGAGTCCCCATCGCTGGATGATTTCAACATGCGACTGGACAGGGTGCTAGATTATCTCATCTAGGCTCCCTTTCCCAGAAAATGTTGGGCCAGATGATCTCTCGAGGTTCCTTCAAACCTCATGTCTCTATGATTCTACGGTTCTATGATTCAACCACAAAGGTTATTTTTTCTGCTGTCTTATGTAAAGAAGGAAATTAGCAGGGGAGAGAAAGAACACAATAAATGTCTGCCCAAAGCACTGTGCCCCAGCTAGGGAAATATTTGGAGGCAAGAAGATTACCAGTTTTGATGGTGAAGTGATAGCAGAAGAGGTGCTGTCCTGTTCTCTCACTTTTAAGCCTGTAAAGGCCAGATCTGGTGCAGTCAGTGAGAACATTTCCGTGTAAAGGAGACCTGCACGCAGCAGCTCAGCCTTGATGCACACCAGCTCTCAATAACTCTCTCAGGCAGGCTACTGGGAATTAAGAAAAGGCACCTTCTTCTGATCACACTAGACACAAAATGCAGACACCTGGGAAAAAAAAAAAACAAACCAACAAATGAAAAAACAGACAAAAAGCCAAACAACAGAAGATGTTTTCTGGTATTTTGGCAGAGAAAAGTCAAAGAGCGCCACACAAAAACTCCTCTGCATAATCTCTGCAGACTGACCACGAGTGTGCAACTAGGAAGCTGAAGCCATTTTCTGTCATCCTGATGCTCAGCTCAGCCTCCTCTGTCGGTCTGTCTGTCCGCACTCCACAGCTGCTTGTGGAAGCAGCTTGCGCTCCCAGGGTACAAACACAGTTGTACTCGGTGCCTGTGCAATGGTCAGCGCAGGCAGGGGCTGGTGCTGCCCTGACCTCTTTCCCTGGTTCCCAGGAGAAGGTAATGGAGAGACAGGGGACTCTGCACAAACGGGATTCATTGGGGGGGGGGGGGCATTAATGAAATAATTGAAAAACTTGCAGACTTCATTTAAAAAAAAATTGTCTATATATTTGATAGACATAAAATTCTAAGTTCTCTAGTGAAATGAACAACTTCTGAGGACACAGGTTCTTTGCCATGCATCTCTGCTCACATCAATGCTATTCTTTTCCTTAAAAAAATGCGGGGAGGAAAGCTAACAGAGTGTTAAGCAAATATCTCAGCATTGTAAGAATGGATGACACCTCTGAATTGTGAGACACTGTGATGCTCAACATCAGACTTTTACAAAATCCAAAGTCCCCTGGTGACTTGTAGTTGGGGTGGGGGTGTTTGCAGTGGCTGCTTCAAGAATTTTTCTTGACCAAGCATTTATAATTACTTGAGGTTATCAGGGATGGTGACTTGGTATCCAAATGGTTGCTTACCTGTTTGTTTTCCTGATTAGGAAATGCAACAACAGCATTAAAGGAATTAAATTATTTGCTGTTGTGTGATCTTCAAAAGTAATTGTAATCTAACCAGCTGTATGTCACTACCCAAGATATCTGTCAATATAGACCCAAACAGAGATTTCCATCCTACAAAAAAATCATTATAGTTAGTCACTGCACTTCCCTGCATGATTCAGCACTGTGTGATAGCTACAATGGGATGCACTTTCTTCTCCCCTAGTGACTCCTGTTGTAACTGCTCTACTACTGAATTATGCTGTGCAGGGAAAAAGTACCTGTGATACATAACACCGCTAATTTATTTTAAGGTCTCTGGTAACTGTTTGTGACACTTAGGCACAAGAGACTATTAAACACTCAGAATAATCTTAAATGGTGTGTTTGCATAGGTAGGATATAAAAAAGAGGGGAAAAATTGAAAAAGCATTTACTGAACACAGACCTATACCATTTATTTCACATCTGTTCAACCAACCTCATCCTATTAAGAAGAACGATTAATGTTTAAGGGACATGAAAAATAAAATGGGTATAATAAATGGGCACTGCTAAAAATTATCACTTAGTTTTGTGTTCTAGTAAATTAATGGCACGGCACAATGCTGAGTATTAATGTGTAGTCCTAGCTTATGAATGCTGAGCAGGGGCTTTACAACACCCTGCCCACTGACACTGCATCTAATGAAGCAGCCAACTTAGTGTCATGAGCAAGTCAAGGACAGGGCACTCTTTCCTAAGCATCTCTCTAGGAAAGTAGATTTAGTGCCTCATAATGAAATATTTATATTTTTCTAATCATTCCATCAGATTCCTTTAGCAAGAGGTTCACAGAAGAGCAGAAAATGTTCCTGTAAGTCAAGAGAGATGGAGTTCCTTCCCAGAGCACTAAAAGGGGTTGCCAATGGGGGGCTGGGAGGAATAGAGAAAGTGATTCTTCAAATAGGTCAACATAAAATTCAAATAATAACAAAAGAAGTATAGAAGACATCAATCTTGGCAATGAGCTTTAGTAACACATCGAGTATTAAATAACCCTAAGTCTCTTTCCCTCACTTTTCCCACATGCCAATAACAATAATACTGTCTATCTTCAGTAGAGGGTGGCATCTAAGTTCTTAAATTAAATGTCCCAAAAAGCCTTCTTATCCTGATGAGGTTTGTGGAAGTATTCTTTTCTTTCGTGAGGTTTTTAACATAATCTTCCATAGCATCCTTGAGGCAAACCGTGGAGATATGCCCTGGATGGTGTCACGACTGGGGCTGGACAGACCAGGGGGTCGTGCTGAATTTGGAATTCCCCCGGGCTAAATTCAGGTGAAACGGCACCAAACGATCAGTTAAACATTTTATTCATGGCAAACTGAACTTGGGAGGCGTATCAGCAGGTGGCGGGTTCCTCACAACAGGAATTGGCACGGAACCAGCTCAGTAACTGCTCAGCATATCAGAACAGCGTGGTGAATTGCCCTGCTCGGCACATCAGAACAGTTATCAGACCAGGGCACCCTCCGGCATGTCCCCCCCTCCTGTTGCTGATGGGTGCTGATCGGCTGCTTTTCACCTGGGGTTCCTTGCTGGGCAGGGTTCCTTGTTAAGCAGAGTTCCTGTTAGACAAAACTTGCCCCACCACAATGTTTGAGACATTAACTCTTTCAGTCTCTCACAGACGGGTAGGTGACAAGGCAGCTGAAAAGCTTTGTCAGGACCATTGGGTTCAAAGGGTAGTGGCCAAGGGCTCTAACTCAGACCGGTGCCTGGTTAGAAGTGATGCGGACTGAGGGTTGGTAGCAGGGCCGGTGTTGTTTAACATCCTGATCGAGGCCCCAGATGACAGGACAAGGTGCACAGTCATGCAGCTGGCAGATGACAATGAGGCAATGCTAGGGAAAAAACAGATCAGATATTTTTACTGCTTGTACATGTAAAAAAATACGCACTTTGGCACACAAATTGTTATTATATGCCTGAAGCCAGGGAAAAGAGCATTCAGAAAAACGTAGATAGTTTAAAACACGTAAGTTTTAGTTACACAAAGGATAAATGATGATCTGACTTTGCAACATCTTTCAGATCAAAAAAGAATATCCATCTGCCTGACACCTGGCACTACCTGGAGCACCCAATGATAACCAAGACCCATTATTTGCATCTGCGGTTGTTTTTAACACCTGTCCCTATAGCTGTATATTAGCATTGTTCAGGAGCACTGTACCTCTGCTGCATCTCCCACCCGCCTGTTTCCTAAATCCACATTTTCACATTCCTGTCACTGACCTGGAACTTTACTGGCAAAATTCTGTCAAGAACTGAAAGGTTTATAGTGAAAACTTGCAGTATGCATAGAAAGCCACTGCTCTTCTTTCGCTGTTGACAGACTTCTACCAGCATGGCAAATGCTGCTGACAAGAGCATGGAACGAGGGTTCAGGTAACGACAGGCACACGGAGGCTGAGCAGAAGCTGCCCTAAATGCCAGAGAGAGAGATGGATACAACAGATCCTCCACAAACCACGGCTGCCTACGGTTATCCCATGAAAGAGAATTATTACATTGCAAGTTTGCAGGCTCCTGTGCCAGGTGACGAGGTGGCACCCAACCCACTGCTCGGCTTTCCCACCCGCACGCTGCTCCTCCTCCCACTCACACCAAGCTGCGGCCGCCTCCAGGCACACGTTTAATGAACCCACCATCCTTGCCACGCTTTGGAAAGCACAATCCCAGGTAACGGCGCACTGAGAAGTCATCCTTGTTCTTCACAGAGCTGGGTGCAGCTGTCAGTGCAGACAAGCCAGGCTCCAGACTTACAGGCAGGTTGTAAGACTTTTGAATTCAAAACCATATAAAATACCTTTTGAAGACTAACATGTTTTCCTCAGATGGAAACTGGAGCCTGATGGAGTGATGGGTTCCTGGATAACTTGAAAGCCTATTTCAGATGAGAAGGAAATTTAAGACAACCTAAGAACCTTGAAATGAGTTTCAGGGAAAGCAGTGCAGAGGCTTTGAGAGGTGAGCACGTAGCTCCCTTCCCCTGCAAGGATGCCAGCTTCAGCTGGGGCAGCGAGGAAACTGCTGCCACAGGTGGACCAATGACCAGTCCTGCCCTCTGGGCATAGCAGATGGTGATAAACTGGCAGAATTTTGAAGGAAAAGATCAAGACCTTATGTTTGACCCCCCCCCAAAAGAAAAGATGCCAGCGACAGAGTGTGATGTATTCAGAACAGTGTAGCAGGAAGCTGGCCTTTGTATTTTCAACAGAAATTAGAGGTTATCAAAGGAAATTTATGTGAAGAAAGCTGTGGCAAAATGGGTCCCAGGTTCAAGGAAGGCTTGGATCATGGATCATCAGATAATCACTGCTGCCTTTATCACAGCAATAACAACTGTGGGAAAGAATGTATTGCATACAGATATAAAAGACCACAGTCATCTTGCAACAACTCCCATCTTGCACCTGAACTTATATCATTGACTTAATAAAAAATAAGTCCCGATTCATTCATTCTAGATAGCCTGGTGGAGCAAGACAGGAAAAAAATGAGATATTTATTACTATTTGTGAGAACTACTAAATAGTCATATTAATGTCTGTGACATCTTTGTTCACTTCGGAAAGCTTCACTTACTGTGATTAACAAAGATATTATGAAGAGACACTTCATGCCTACCCTGGTTTTCAGTGGAAGCAGCTACAGTGCAACGTAGCAACCTCAGCCAGAGCAAAAATTTTCCCCCTTCTTTTTTCTTTCCTTTTTGCACAGCTCAGGAGCCTGCAGGTTTTGTGCCTTCGTTTCCCAGGCGCTCAGGCAGAGCAGCTCCAGCCCTGACCTTGGCCCCCTTGGACAACTCAGTTGCCTCCTGGAAGCTCCTTAGAACAGCTTGTTCCCTGTTCTGCCCTCTCTTGGAGCCAGTGTGCCTGTAGGGTACAAAGCCTCCTCCAGAAGAAATTCAGGGGTCCTTTGTGGTTTTGATTCCTTTGTTGTCCCCATTCTAGCTCTTCTATAATAGTATTGTGCTACAGAAGATCCCCAGATCTTCCGTGAATGGCAGCGTCTAACACCAAAGTGCTAACTGCAAACGTCCAGTAACATCTGACTTCTTGCTTGTTCCTTCTCCCAGTTCACAACTTGCTGCAAGAGTCGAGGTCCTCGTTCCAGGAAGGACAGGATCTGAGGAAAGGTGTTCAATGTCTCAGTGCCCCAGATGAAGCCATGGGAGGGGATTGTCCTGCCCTGAAAGCCAGGAAGGGTCACTACAGCTGCATTTTGCACTCTCCAGAACGTGAAATTTCGGGGAATCAAGTTTATTCTTTTTCTTACTCCTAGACACATGTTATCTCACTGTAATATGATTTCAGTCCCCTAGAAAGACTTCTCCAGGAGGCTGGCAACTTGTATTTTACTCAAAAACCTTTATTGTCCACCAGAAAATTGACTTAAAATTTAAAATAATCAAGTAAACAAACCTAAGATTGAAAAACAGAAGGAAAAGTGAATGTTGAAAGTAAAAGGAGTATATAATAAGATGTGTTTCGGCCCTGTTTTTCTGTTACATATTTGTGTTGGAAAAATCTGAATGTGGCAGCACAGTGGAGGAATTTTTGTATATAAAATATAAAACCAGTCATATAACAGAAAGGTAATGGTGTTGACCCTCAAAAGGAAAATGAGCTTAGAACACTTCAATAGCAGCTGTATACACAGAACCCTTCAACAAGATAGAAAGAATAAAAGTAGAATTGAAATCCACAACCATATACTAACAGCTACAATTTTTTATGGCAGTTCAACACCTCTCTTCTACAGTTTTTAGCAGGACTGTACACAGCAAAATGGACCTACTTAACTCTGTTTCTCTCTAGCATTCAATCTGGAAAAAAAAGTATTTGAAGAGTGCTAGACATGATAAAAATTAGGGGGAAACAACTGAAAACAAGAAGAGAGCAGATACAAGAAATGATGAAAATCTGCCACTATTCCAAACAATGGTGGTCTGACGCTGAGCAGAAATCATAGTCCCTCTGACAAAATAGGACATAAAAATGAAAGACAAAATAGAAATAACAGCCCACAGATTCTGAAATTACCCTTACCTCTGTAGTATTTGCTAATATTACTCACAGGCAAAGCAAAAGGGTAAAAACTAAAATTGCATAATTTACTGAGCAGACCTTTTCTCGAAAATAGGAAAAAACATCATATCCAGCATAATCAATGCAATTTGGAAAAGAACAGTCAGAGCAAAACTGTAACCGTGGCCAAAATCCATTTATGTCCAAAGATCTGCAGAAAAGCAGCAACACCAAGGAAGAAAACTAAACTGTCGGCACTATTTTTTCCACATGTCAGCCTTATTGAAACCAACTTAGAGACCCCTTTTAGACGGTATCATCATGCCCACAAGTTTGTGTTACCAGTAATACTTTCTGCATTCATCCCTCTGTAGTGAATATTTGAGTGCAAAAAATAGTAAGCGCATTCCAGCAGCACATCTGGTCTCCTCTGGTTGCTGGTCTTTTGACCAGTGCTTTACCTGCAGGAGGATGGATGACAACTGGCCCTAAGTAGGATAAAAAAAAAAACCTTATTTCCCTTCAGAGTGTGAGAGCCAGTGAAGCTGAGTACAGAGACATATTTGAATCATCTTTGCATATAAATGGCATTGTTTTCCTTGGAACATGCATAGCACGTAGCTTGAGCTTATGTCATGTCATCTCTTCATCCGAACTTGCTAGCGAGGGTTAAATTTGCATTTTGGACTATAAAAACGTGTTGAGAAGTAAGAAAGAATACTAAATAAACTGATTTTAGGCAGCTTTTACCTGGGTATAAAACAAAGATCCAAGAGAGCTTGCATGTAGGTTAAATTGTTATGGTTTGCCTTTTAGTTTCCAAGGAAGGCTTTTTCCCTTTAAAGCGAAGAGGAAAAAAAAAGCCTCGAAGTACCACCTGGCCTCTGCGCATTCCCCATGCAAACCCACACCCACTGACGACCAGGGAGGGGTGGTCCAGCCCGGCCTCGGCCAAGGGCGGCCACCAGCTGCCCCCCTGCGCGGGCAGGAGGAGAGCCGGGGCAGGCTGTCCCCGGGGTGCCCAGGGCACTGCGGGCTGGCGGAGCGGGGGGTCCTGCCCGACCACCCATCACGCCAGACGCTGCCTCGCGGGGTCTCGTGAATGAAGCAGAAAGTCACCCTTTCCAGAGCAGCTGAGGTAGATAGCCAGACGTAGCAGTGGCAAAGCATGAGGAGGCACCGGGTAGGGCCCTGCCGTGCGCATCATCGCTGGGTGCCACCACGAAAGCCCCGGACTTGCCCCCTCCTGGGTGCTCCAGAGCTGGCTGCGAGGGCCAGGAGTGCCCTCTCAGCACCGCTTCCCATTCTCCCCCTTTGCCCTCCATCTTTTTCCCTTTCCAAAGGGCAGGAAGAAATTAGAATGTCCCTTCAAACCTTCCGAGTACCTCCAGGCTGACTTCTTCCTCAAGACCCACACACCGGGTTTCCACCCTTAATAGTACTTTTTGAAAATCTCAGACCAGCTGTAACTTTGATACAGGAATGGCAATAGCTTTAGTAAAGCACTAATAAAAACATCCTAAGACAAGCCAAACAGGATTGCAAGCGAGATGGACACGTCCCCAGTGAGATGCACTTTTCACAGAGTCCGATGCAAGTATTTCCCTATCTTCTTTAAAACGGTTCCAGGGGACATGCTATAAACTGTCACTTCACACTAAACCAAAGGAGGGAAACTTCATTGCTAAGAATTAAAGAAATAGAACAGTTAAACGTGGTTCCTGTTCGGCAGAGGAAACATCCACCCTGACACTTAAAAGAAAAAGATGGAAGCTTTCCTGCATGAGGAAATCCTCCTCATTAAATGATCTACAGAGAGCAGCTTCTTAAATAAAGCTGGAAATAATCAAAGAAGGATGAGAAATGGCAGTCATCCAACAAGGACTCACAGAAGTGGAACAACGGACCAGTGACCTGGAACACCACACAAAAGAAATGAAACTCATATTTTAAAAGCAGCATCCCCAGAAGCCGCTTAAGAACAGTTGTTTCACAGCGTTTCGGTGTACTTCATTGAGCACTTTAAAGATCACCACTTGAATTGTGCACTTCAAGTGCATTATTGGATAAATGCAGCCTTTCGCCCGTGCCTGTGAATCCGTCCGAGGACAGCCCTGCATTGTGGCACTGTTGGCTATCGCAATGTTTGCAAGTGGTCGGTCTGGCGGGCGCGGGTGCCCTTTCGCTCTGCTCCTTGCTGCTCATGAGGCACTGGCCACGGCCACGCAAACCGTGCTTTTCTGAAACAAGGAAATAATGACTTGCGGGTCCAAGCTGACTAGAAAATTGCTCATGGCCTTCTCCTCTCCCTGAGGAGGGTGCAGGGGCAGCCCCGCAGCCGACCGGTACCGCACTGCTTCACCACCCTCCGGGAGAGCTCTGTGCCCCCTCTCCACCTCCCCATCCCTCTCCAAGCCAGTGTCCCCCCATGCCCAGGACCGCCAGGGCCACTCTGCCCCATTCCTACCCCGGGTCCCCGCTGGCAGGGACGGGGCGGAGGTGGGTCTCCATCCCTGGTGCCCCCTGCCCCAAGCTCTGCTGAACTCACTGCTGTCTCACCACGGCAAACCCACCAGCTCCCTGAATTGAAAATAAGTGTTTCTCTCTCTTCATAACTGATTTCAAAGACGAGTTGGTCTGTGCAATGTCTGAAAAATAATGGTCGGCCAGAATATCTTTCTACACCTGAGAAGAAAACATAACGAAGTTATAGATGGTATAAGTACAGATAGGATGACCTCTTAAGGAATGGATCGTTTATTCCCTCTACAATGAACTTTAAGGAATATTTTAGGTTGTTCAACACTTCAGCTATGATTTTTCCTCTAAAAGAGAAAAAACAGGAAAAGAAACACCCCCCTTGCTTTTCCTACCACTGTAATATCTTTACAACTGTTTAAATTCTGAGGACAATACAAGTACGCTATTTCAGATGTAGCTCAAATACACAATAATTGCATCATTCATAGCAAGTAGTCCTTGCCTAAAACAGGAGGATATTAATCCTTGGTATTGTATTTAAATTGCAAGCATTAGCTCAGGAGACGATAAACTGTGCAGGAGAGTAAAATAATATATCTTACTTTCTGAATATGCTTCTCCTTAGATGCTGGACTTTCACCTCTACACTCTTCAGATCACTCGAGTGAATGTGATGGCCTCAGCAGTTTTAACAGTGCACTAGGTTTCTTAGTCCCAAACTATCTACCAGATCAGCAAAATTTTTAATGATTGTCATTCTCCATTTCATATAGGTTCAAGACAAAATGAGATCGAGTCTGAATTATTGTCTCAAGAGTCTGTTCAGGACACACTAAAAGAGAACAGCAGGACACTTGAAGCCCAGTGCTGTTTCTGCCTACATTTTTCCACGTTCATAAACTACAGCCTTTACTTCCCAGTCATATCAATCTTTCATCTCTCTCAAGTGCTAAATTAATCGTATTTAAAAATGTCAATTAAACTGGTCAAGTTTTTTTATGGTGTTAGAAAGTACTTGATATCTTTGCTGCCTTTTAGTTTTATGGAATAGGAGAGAATAATCCTGCAAAAATAAAGCCCCTCCAGCCATAAGCTTATCTGTAAAATATTTGTTTTTAATGACATTATGTTGAAACAAAATCTTTTTGTCCTTTTGTAAACAGAAGGAAGATTATATTTGCACTGCCTATGAAAAGAGGTATTAGTGCAAAAATGAACTTACGAAGACAAAGACAATAGGGAGTGTACTAATTAGAAGTCTTTAAGGAGTCAACATTGGCCAAAATTTCAAAAGTCACCTTAGCGGAAACTTATTTTCTTAATTAGGCACCAGGATTTTGTGCTATATTTCCTCTTTTGGTATTTTTAAGGAAGGAAGTGAACAAATATAGTGTGTATCTTCTACTGATATAGACTGGAACAGTCCCAATTAAGTCAATGAGCCACTTCCCAGCTGATGTAAATGCCATGATGTAAATGGCTCTCCTGAAGTCAGCGCAGGGCCTCAGTTGCCATCAGCTAGGAGATTCGCTGGTTGTCTCTACTTACCTCCAGAAGCCTCTCCAGCTGTCATGGACACCCCTGGGTTTTCGTCACGGCTCACCTATGGGATGCTTTCAAGAGCCTCCAAGGCACCCAAGGGACACAGTCACAGCTGGACAGCCCTCACAGCTCCTCGGCTGGTCTGTGACCCGACTAGCTGTGGTACGAGATGGCATAGGCACTGACAACTGTATACAGCTGGGTATCTTCTAAACACTGGCAGATAAAATGTCACCAGGTTTGTTCATGACTGAAGTCATCCATCCACTTTTCCTTTTAGATCCTTCTCCATCTCCTGGAGCTGGCAGAGATGCTAGAGCCCCATGGGGACATAGAACACAACGATGCAGGCTCCACAAATGGAAAGGGAGAAATGGGGAGCAGCAGATGTCACGTCTGCTCATGCTCAGCCCAGCACAGCCCCCATCAAGCTTTGTCCACAGGATGCTCATCAAGCTGCGGGATGTCCTTCCCACCCCCTGGAAGGTAGGACTTTCCCACGGCTGGCACCAGCTCTCCCTCTGGGGCACCATCAGACCTGAGCTTTTGGGATTTTACTTCTTCATAGCAAGAGGCCCTGGCTGCTTTAAGACAAAGCTGACCATTAAGGTATGCCTGCACTCAAAAGCACAATCCCTGAGGGATCAGCCAGAGCCAATTCAAACAGCAGGGTGCAATTTATGCCTCTCGAGGACCTCTCCCCCACCCCAGCACTTCCCCTGAGGTCCTGCTACCAGACTTCTGGGCAAGCCAAGCTGGGGCGGTGAGGCAGGTGGGACCCCAAACTTTCCTCTGCAACCTGGCTTTTGCCAAGAAAAGTCAGCTTTCTTCAGAGAAGTCTTTCTTTCAACACTTACTTGATTTCCAGGCTTGCAACCCATTTAACAGAAGCTGGACTGCGAGAAATGCCAGAGGAAGGATGGCACAGATGGGTGCACCCTCTCCTTCCCAGCTCCAGGGAGAGAGTGCTCTCCTGTTTGTGCACCATGATGTCTCCAGCCAGGAGGCCCGGGTGCGACCGTGACGTCTGTCCCTGAGTCCGTCCTCTGCATTGCAGGTGTGGGACACAGCTGTGTCCCCACCGTGGGCTGGTGCCCGAGGCTGCTCCGTGACGCTGCTGCCAGGCTGTCCTGGGAGCACAGGAATGCTCCGTGTCCCAGCCAGCGGAAGGCAGTGCAAACGCTGCAATAGTTATGGCTGAACAGAGGCTCAAAGGAAGCAATTTTAACAGCCGGCAATTAAGTGACAAAGAGAGGATTAGGGCATAAGCTGGATATTGAACAGCAGGAGCAGCGGGACAAGAAATAAAAACAGATCTTAATTTTACATAAATGTATTATAAAGGGAGGTGGTCATCCCTGTATTTATGCGGCTGTGACCCAGTCCCCAGGGGAGCTAGTCTTCCCATTGACTTATCTCAACAATTCCTCTTTAAATATGTACTTAATAAAACCTTGTTTAAAGAGTAACACAGTGTCCACTGGCCTTATAATTCCCTGCCTACTCTGCAGACAATTTTTCGAGAGACTGAATTTTTGTGCTCAATAAGCCCATAGGCACTTCCATCTCTCTGCTGTAGTTTTATATCTACTGATAACATCATACAAGCCATTTCTGGGTGCATTTAATGTGAAACTGGGCAAGCTCAACAAGAAAGGGCTTCTCTGTATCAAGGTCTTGGAGCACCACTTGTCTCAGTGGCTTTCTGAATGCAAGACAGCACTGAAGGGAACCATCCCCTCACATGCCAGTTACTTGTATTCAGGTAATAAATCTTGCTGTGGCTTTAATTCTTTTTCTTTTTTCTTCTGAAATGCTCCCATACTGAGTGTCTGTAACAGAGAGGGACACGTCTTCAGTGATCTCCTTGGGTAAGACTTTTTAAAAATACATCAGGCTTAACATCAATAGCAGAGAGAGATAGTCATATTAATAAATCCATGGGCACTAAACCAAGGATTATTTTTGTCTGGCTGAGACACTGATTTTTATTTTAAAATGTTCTTTAAGAGCAAAACCAAAGAATGATGTCATCACTAATCAGGAGTCCTACAAGTACAGAAAGCAGAAAAATCAGAGAAGGTAATGTATGGGAACAAATATAGCAAAACAACCCAAATGTTAAACGACTCATTCTGAAGAGCAGCAACTGGAAAGTAAAATCTGGACTCCAGCCAGAGATTTTCATGGAACTGCCCCAATTTTTGTAAATCCTCATGCTCTGCAGAATATCAGGTCAAGAGCCCTTCTCTTCATGAGCCCAGTTTGTCTATGGCTCAGGCAATGCCAGACTTGGGCCAAGCCCAGAAGCCTGGGGGAACAAAAGCCTGACTCCGAGCAGCCTGGGCTCACTCCAAAGTCAGCCTGGACTGGAGTGGAAGGCTGGTCCAGAGACCTCTGGGGGGCTTTCCTGGCCTTAATTACTCCTTCATATTTTTTTTTTTCCATGTATAGAAGACACTCAGGGAACAAAAAGCATCCCGGAGAGTGAAAGAAGCAGCTCAGTACATTATTACTGAACAGGACAGGATATTTCCATTGGAAGGGACCTACAATGATCATCTAGTCCAACTGCCTGACCATTTCAGGGCTGACCAAGAGTTAAAACATATTATTAAGGTCATTGTCCAATATTATTAATAATTCCTTCTTGTAAGATTTATGTGGCAGCTCAGTTTGCCAGCACTACACTACCTCACCACAACACAAAGCTGTGCAGCACAGGCAGAACGCTGCCTGAACCCAAAGTGATGAACGCCGATGGCCGGTCCCGAAAACACAAGCATTGTACCATTGTGCACCAAGAAATGTGTTGGGTTTGTGTATAGACTGAACAGGAACACAGCGAGCATTAGAGGGATATCTCTGAAATTTCTCAGAGTGCTTTGCTTTTGTTTTATTTTAGGTTATTGGAGTTCAGTTTTGTCCCTGAACTCACATTTACTTTTGTGTAGTCAGACTTGACTTCAGCTGAATGCCTTTAGAGACATAAACAGTAACCCATATTTCAGTGGAACTATCCTATGCTAAACATTAAACATCTGCTATGGGTCACCACCCGACAGTTTCAAAATGATAAAAATAAGGCAGGGGAAGAACAAGCTGGATCTTCTCAGTTGAGAAGTTCTCAAACTACCTAACAGCTAAGAGATGGGAGACTTCGAATAACGAAAAAGTGCAAACTAGACCTTGAATAAGAAATTCACACCACACAGCCAAGTGACTTGGCCATTTGCCACAGGCGTGACCCTTGAAATGCAAAACATGACACCCAGGAGATCTGACGAGCATCGCACATCCATTAGACAATTATCCCGATCTGCCCCTGTACACCCGTTTCACGTACTTTCCCTTGCTGATGGGGCTAATTGCAGAGCCGGGGGTCACAATCAGCGTCAGCGGCGGTGGCTGTACCAGGAGGTGTCGGTGCCAGCAGGGCAGGTCCCCTTCGCACGGGGACACTGCGGTGCATCTCCTGGCAATCCCCCCCAGCGCTAACCACCCAGCTTCAACCAGCTTCACGATTGCCACGTGAGCGGCTGGCTCCAGGGGCTGTGTACAGCTGACAGAAAGCTTATCGCTGGCTCGGAAGTAAAATCTGCACGGGTTTTCTTTGTTTGAGGAAAGAAACAACAACAACCAGGGCAGCACCAGCGAGGTGCCTGTGGCCACCCATCGCTGAGAATGACGGTGGACAAACCTGCTGGGCTGCCTTGTGGCAGTACCAAGTGTTCAGCACTTGCCACAGCAGGCTTGATTGTTGGGTTGTTTTGTTTTTTTCTCAATTTTCTAAAACCTTTTTTAATAATAAGCTGGACTTTGCAGTGCGGTGAGTAAGGTAGGACTGCTTTGGGTAGGGCAGGCTGACCCCTGGACGATGGCCACCACGGCTGTGACCTGCTAGCTGGGAGGGCCCAAGATCCTGCAGAAGAATTAAACTTTTCAGCAGTAGCTTTGCCAAGTAGGAAGAAAAATGTGAAAACAGCTTATGAATTGAGAACACACTTGCGTTCAATACAGTGTCTCTTTTCAACAGAAAATACCTTCCTGGCTCCGAGATCCCTTTTCTGATTAAAGTTTTTCAAACTGGCACATTCCTGTAATACATTTTGATGAAATCCCATTCTCCAGTGAAATTGTTATACTGGATAACTTCCAGGCAACAGTAGCACAAAGACTGTTAATCAGGTTCAGGAGAATATATAGTGACTACAAAACCAGCATTAAACCACCCATGGCAAGCAGTCCAAAATTCATGGTTCACAGAGAACAAACTTATTCTTGAGAGCAGAATTACAAAGATATAAAAACAGAAAAAAAAAAACCAAAACAAAAAAAAAAAAAAAAAAACTTTAAACCCATAAATTAAGTGATTACATTAATATTGCTCTATTCTCAAACTGACATCAGGTAACTGAGGCTTTTATTCACAGAAGTATAGACTGAAATCCATCCTGCCTTGTGTTAAACGGAAGAACGACTCAATGTCTGCACCCCAACGCTGCAGCCTGGCTGACGCTTCCACACTGCATGTGTTGTGCAGAGGTGGAGGAAAATACCCCATTTCCTGGCAAAAACCTCGCTTTCCCTCCCCTGCTGGAGTCAGATGCCACCCGGTAGGCTGGAGGGGTGGAGGAGGAGAGGGACAGCTAGGGGACACTTGAAAATGCCTAATTTCAATCACATTTCCATCCAGTGAGAGAGGAAAGCTCCCAGACTCAACAGCACCCGGCTCACAAATACAGCGGCTTGCAACTGGCCATCAGGCTTGAAGTGCATGACCTGCTGTACAATTACAGCCAGGCCGTAATGGTATGTGATAACGTGAGAATGATGTGAACTGGCCTGCTTAAAATTATAATTTTTGTGGGCAGAGATTGATTTAATTTAGTGGCATGTCATTAGGCTGGGTCTCAACTAGGTGCCTGTCCCTTCTTGTATTAGAGCATTGGTAGCTAATTCTCTCCGAAATTGAGATTAAGGTTTAAACTGGGGATAGAAAACTCAGAATCGCATAGTAAAAGATCGGTTTTAAGGCAAAGAAACACTAGATCATGAGCTGTGAAGGTCTGCAGGGAGTTAAAGTGCTTTATTGGGATCCTAGAGAAAATATATTTTGGGTTGAATTACATCACTTTCTTCCGTGTGCTGGACTTTTATTTTTCTGTTATTTGAGTCTCTTCAAGGGCAAGAACATGCATCGATAAGGCTCCTGAGGTGCTACAAAAACGTGAATTCAGAATAACAGAGAATAGATGCAAAAGACTCAGCTTTAGGGAGAGGCAGCCAAACTTTCCGATTATCTCCACAAATGACTGGTAAGTTGTTGATAAATGGATCTGCATGACTTTGACAGCGTTGATGAATGACTTATGCCAAAAAAACATGAAGATTGATGCATTGTTCAACCTTAAACTAAACATATAATGTTGACGTTAATTCACTGGTAGGCCTTACAACCTGGATTTCATCAGCATATATAAACACGTTGCTTCATGAATTTTACAAATATGGCACAAAGTTGCTAATGGAGTGTCTTAAATTCTATTAACATTCATTTAATCTCTTTGGTTTCTTTTTAAACATGCATTTAAAATTCTAATCACTGCAAAAAGATTTTAATAAAACACAATGTTAATGAAACATGTAAAAGAAGTACTGAAAGAGAGTATTCTTAAAAAAAAAAAACCTGCAAGAAAGAAAAAGGAAACATGCTAAGCTAAACTGGCATATAAATATAGTTAGTGAGCTATTTAAAGACTAAGGAAAAGGACATCTGTGTTCTAGGATGGCATGATTTTAAAAGGGTCTTTTTTGTACTAAATATTAGTTATAGGGATTAATTAGGGCATTAAGCTTCGAATTCTTTCCAGCTCTACCATTTGTATTTTTACTCTCTACCTTGATCTGCAACAATTCTCACTCTCTTAAGCATGTTCACATTGCTCCAGTCCAGCCACTGCAATGCCCGTACTTTGCTGCCTGGTCCCAGGGCAGCCCCATCACTACACGCTGCTGCTGTGTCCCATATGCTTATTGCTTTCACTAACTTACCCGGTGGAGAACAATCTTCCTTTCCTTTTTCTTTGTTATCCACCAAATGGTGATGGAAACCATGTCCTGGGAGATCAAATGCCATTCAACTCACTTCGATTTTGGGGACCATGCAGGAACAAGATCTCTTGTGAAGTCTTTCACAAAAGCACAATCAACAGAAATTGCCAGTACTCAAAGAATGAACTTTTCACAGAACACACCTCTGAAGAGCAGGTCTGCCCATGCAGCAGAGCATCCTTGGTCCCCTCTGTCAACGGAAGCAATCACAGAGACTCACTCCTGCCATATAAAGACACATTCATATCCGTCACCTCCAGTGACATCCAAATCTGTTTAGCAGTCAGAAATAACATTTACTTTTCCTTTTCCCTCCCTCCTGGAGCTATCCCTGGCTCCCCAGGCACTCTTGGTGCTGGCTTGGCCTGGTGACAGGTACCAGTACGTAGAGCAAGTGCCTGCGAAGATGCTCACGTTTCATAACGTCAGAACAGATCCCTCTCAAAGTCAACCCACGAGAGCAATAAAAGAAAAGTGGCATCAGATCTCAGCCTGCGCTCCACTTCCTCACGTGTGCTGCTGACACAAGGTCCAGCTTAAAGCTCCCCACGTGAGCCACGCTGCCGTTTGACACGTATCGTACCAGGCTCTGGTTGTGCCAGCAGTGCACGCCAGGTCCGAAGGCAGAGCCCTGTGCGAGCTCTTGCTTACTGGGTCCCTTCGGCTTAGCAGAAGGGCCTCATCTTCCTCTCTGCGAGGATAGCCCCCGTCAGCGGAGGCAGGCAGAGGAAAGAGCCATTTCTTGCAAGTACAACGAACAATGCAGACTACCCTACCCCCCAATATTTACCTGTCTATTCAAACAAAGACGGCAGGTCATGCCAGGCTATAAAAGAATTACAAAACCTCTGCTCATTCAAGAAATAAATGATATCCATGGACCCCAGCTGAAATCCAGCTGTACTCTTGCCATGAAATAAATTCAAAACGCAGCACTGATCAGGGTACCTGGAGCAGGTGCTCTTAAGCAAGAAGGTAGGATTTTCATGACTAACAATGATAGAATTATTTATGGTAAGAATTTAATTATTTACTAACCGGTTGCAGGGTTACTGTATGTGCTGTTACTGAAGAATAACCCACAGGGCTGGCAAGTGCTTGTGCCTGGGTCTTCGCTCCAGATGCAGTGCCCGCACCCTAAAACAAAGGCATGCCGGGAAGAGGAGGGCCGAGGGCTCGCTCAGCACCAGAGCAGGCAGCTGACTTGCTGTGGGCACACAGGAGCAAGCACGCAGCTTTTTCTCCATCTGTATACGTGTGCTGCCCCACAGAGAGATGTCAGGACTCTCAGCATTGCGCAGTGCGGGGGGGATACAATGGCTGAAAGGAGCTAAAGCCTCAGCAGGGGATGAGAAAGAGCAAGGAGCTTTTTTCACTGGCAGAGGGGAGCATGAAGGAAAAGGCCCTTTTAAGAATCTCTGAATGAGGCGATAGCCCCATTTTGTGTTATTTTGTTAAGTTTCAATTTGAAGCTGTTCAATGACCAGAAAGCAAAGGAGATTCAGACACAGCAAGGAATTCCTTCCCAGGCTGGAAAGGGAGTCTATCACCTCGCCTACAGAGGTACCCTAAATCAGCAGATAAAATGGCTTTTATTGCTCCCATTTTCATCACACTTGTCTCATATCCCTCTGTTCTCCATCTCTACTTCTTAAACCTCATTAGGCCTGCTCTGATTGTTACCAGTGTCTGCAGTGTTGCTTCCAGTGCCTTGGAGAAAATACCTCCAGCAGTAAATTCACCAAAACCACATATTGCTTTTGAAATATTGGGAAAAGGATGCAAAAGTCAGTGAGTGGTTTGGCTTGAAAAAAAAAATACACAAAACAAACCCTAAAACTCATATCTAGATTCACAAGAGTGCTTTGGGAAAGCAACTCCTAGTTCCCTACACCCTTTTCTCGTAAATAATAAAATTAATTGTTAAAGACAAAGAGTGATTGTGTCCCCACGGGTGCATGCCCTGAGGCTGCCAGGTGCCTGGGGCCCTGGGGTCTCTGGCTGGAGGGACACATCCAGGGCCAGGGACTAGGACATCCCGCACAGAGGAGCCGTGCCCGCTCCCTCGCCGTCTTGTCTTCCTTAATGACCATTTACATGGTTTATACAGGACTCAGCAGCTAGGACAGGAAAGCGGTGAGTCATTTCCACAGTTAACTGGCTTTAGGGAGCCTCATACCAGCTCGGGGAGGCTGCCACTACATATTTCAGAGTGTGCATTCAATATAAACTTGTTTCTGCACTTATTATTTCTCCATTAACATTTTAATGCAAAAATAAGCTTATTGCTTGCGGTAATACTCTGCCGTGTTATTATATAACTGGTCTGTATTATGTAATAAGTGGTTAATACTCATTCTGTAATTCATGGATTGGGATTTATTCTTCTTTTTGAAGAAATGTGCACATGCTGTGTGAATATGTGGAATGCAGGAGGGCATGAGAGGAGGAAACCATAGTGTCTGACTCCTAATGGGAAGAGAGGTAACCTTTTGCTGACACAATATTAACATGGCAAAATAACTGATGTTACAGAAGCATGAAGCTGTCACACCTAATCCTAAAGCAATGAGCAAAGCAGATAAAGAGAAAGACCCACCATGCAAAAACTTCCTTTTCTTTCCTGATAAGTCACATTCATCAGCATACAAGGTAACATGGGATGGTGAGAATTATGCACCACAATTTGCATAGCATACACCTCTGGCATAAATCTGTACCTTGTGGGCAATAAATAGAACACAAAGGCAGTGGACAGGCAAGAGAAATACAGCAACGACAGTATTCACATAAATGTAGCCATAGCTCAAGCCTAGACAAAAAACTGCCACAAATCCCACGTCAGGGCAGCGAACACGAGTCCTAGAGCATTTGTCCATTCCCAACCTCTTCCCCAGCCACCTCCAGCAGTGGGAGCTGCGAGTTCCGCTGGCGCGGTGCTGGCTGGCAGGTGCCACCCAGGTACCACTACAGCACCCAGGAAAGCACATCTCGACCTTTCACTTGCTGGAAAAAGAAGAAATTGCACAGGCACTTAGCCACATAAAACTGTCGAAAACACAATTAAAGAGAACTATGCAAGGAAAACCTCCAAAACCTGCATTAAACCCAAATCAAACCAACTGAAATGAGAACATTTTGAGCGGGAGATGACTCAGAACACGTAGTGTGCCTTGCAGAAATGTGAAGGTTGCATTTGCATCTCCCAGCACTTTTCTGCAATATTCACACCATGTACTTTTATTTATTTTTGATCACTTTTTTTATTTGTATTGACCCTTTTCCAGACTGAAGATGAAAAAAATTGAAATATTGGAATACCTTGCAGAATAAAAAAATCTTGATTTTCCTCATTTTAATACAGTTTTAGATAAATATCAGCAACATTAGAGGACATATGGCAATAGCATAGTGACTGTTTTGTGAAATTTGCATTATTTTTTCCTACACCCTAATATCTCCAGTTATTTGTTAGATAACATTGCCTGTATTTGGACACATGTGGAAGCACTGAAGTTCAAAGACAAATCCTTCAGGCCATGCCATGAAGAAAACCTGTCTTTTTTTGTAAACGAGCAGACTGAAATTCATTAAGTTGATCCTGGAATGTACTTCTCAGGCTAGGACCCACTACTTTGCTAGTAATTGCAAAGGGAACATTTTTGAGACTCTTCCTTCTAACTGTGTAGCGAAGCAATAATTGCACAGTACCATTTCTAGTAGACAGAAATGGGTCATTTCATGCACAATTTACAATATGCAAAAGTCAATACATATCATTAACATGAGCTGAGCATGAAGGAATCATCTGTATTATTAAAACTGACTGCATGATTAGCTAGTCCAAGCATCAACAAGTATTGCAGAAGATTTTGTGTAAACTGTCCTTATACACTCACATACAGACATTCAAAAGCCCTTTTTATGCAGTTTTACACATTCGTTTTGGTACTGGCGTTCCCCACTGCATTCCCAATACCGGACGTGAACTAACAGCAAAGCTGTCACAAACATCGTTTGTTTATAGTCACTTCAGTTCATATTTAAAGCTATATCGTGCCCCGCCTTTGTTATGATATACCCCAGTTCTCTCTAAGAGTAACACTGTGCACACAATCACTATTTCAACAGATCAGAACACTTAATATGTAAAAAATGGGCCATGTCCACATACTAGCCAGCCTGGGTCACGAGCTCCCCTACCTGCCACATTGACTCAGCCTCAGAGCCGAGCTCGGAGCTCGTGGCAGGAACACGTGCAGCTCAGCAAAGATGCTCTTCAGCCCTTCTTTGCTTAAAAAAAGAAGCTAGTGCTAGCGTGGCTCTGCTACTAAAGCAGCGTACATGAAATGCTGAACGAAAGAGGAAAAAAAAAAAATCGAAACAAAAGAAGGAAACCTTATTCCCCATTGCATTTTTCACCACTGGAAGTGGCTTGCGTACTCTGGCAGCAGGAGTGTCTCACCCGGGCTGAGCACAGATAGGGCAGGAAAAGCCCCTGTCGAGGTCCTGGGATTTATTTGTGCTCCCGCTCTTGCATTTCTTCCTAATGTAAGGGAGGACCCAAGAAAAGCAGGATGCCTCTTCTCTGCTGCCTGGCCGCGCTGTGCGCAGGCAGGGCAGGACCATAAAGGCTGGATTTCGGCTTAACAACATCCAGCTGACCTAGGGTGCAGGCAGTCGTGGGGCTGCGGCCGGCAGCGCCTCATCCCCAACCCCACCGGGGGCTCTCCCTGGCCCAGCAGCCCTACTGACTGCTCCCCCCCAGGCTACACTCAACCTTACCTCCTCACCAGCAAGCGGCTTCTGAGCCAGCACTGTCTGCTGGAGCTCTGCAAGCCAAGAGGCAGAGGTGTGCTCGGGCTCAGCACAAGCGGGCTGTCTCCTAGAGAGTAACCTTGTTTTGACTTGGGAAATTGAATGCATTTGGTCTGGAATTCACTGACTCCGAACAGAGATGGAAACCACACGCCGTCACGTCTGCTCTCCTGACAGTCACTGACAGCACTTTCAGGGCCTGTACTTGCTGAGCTAGAAAGAACAAAACCCTCCAAACTCTCCGGCTGCTGCAGGCAGGTGACTCTCCCTCGGGCACGACCGCCTGCCTGGTCCCCTGGGATCTGCCTGCACCCGCAGACCCCCCGGCAGGCAAGCTGGAAGTTATCAACACGTGTGGATGGAAAACGGGGAGCAAGGCTCCATTTAGTGGCTTCAGACCAGGGAGGGATGCAAGTTCAGTGCTGATACAGCTGACTTACTCCTGCAGTTACTCTCTCTTGCAAGTGTCTTTTATTCCCATGACAGCTACTGAGCAGCCGGTGCCGCCTCCGCCCCTGCCTGCGGCTGAGCCAGGGAGGCTGCAAGAACGGGCACAGCTCAAAGTGTAGTTACCCCCGTCTTTTGTAAGATTGCCTTCTGAAAAATTGTCCTTTCCAGGTGTTTGACACTATAGTATTTGAGCCACTGAACAGACCATTTGTTTTAAAATAATAATTATTCTGAGTAACAACCATTTTTGCAAAGGCACAAAATTCACACTTCCAGATAAGCTGGTACATCTTTGCCTCCCAAGTGAAGGTGATTTGGATCTACACTGTGGTGTGTGGGGTTATGTCAAGCACTAACGGAAAACAAATTACATGATGCAATCACAAAAATTTGTGGAGTATAAATTACTGAGAATACAGCTTTTCTTCCTCAGGCACACAATTTATTAACAAATGTCGCTGGCTGATATTTTGCTGTATCTACTATTCCAATCAGCCATATGGAAGGAAATCTGTAGATTGTATTATAGCAATTAATACATACTTATACAGTTTGTACAAAATTATTGAATGAATTATGCTGCAGGAAGCAAGTGTACCAAGCCAAACAATGGAATTTCATGAATATTTAATTCTTATAATTTAAAGTAGTAAAGACATAGCATACAATCACCTTCAGAACACCTGTTAAGACAAAGCATTTTCTCTCTTAACAATCTTACTTAGTTTAAGAGATTCAGTAAATCTTCTTGCTGTAATTACATTTTTATCCAAATAAATAGAAGGAAAAGGGACCCAAATACTGGACTACCTCTGCTTTCTCAGAGACAAGAGAGTATACGCAGCAATCTTGGAAGTGGATGGTTTGCTCAGCCTGATGCTAACACAGCCATATAGCACTGCACAGGCTGCTCATCATGGACAATCTGTCCTTTTTCAGCTTGCAAAACTGTTGAAAATTCAATAACATTTTGGATTTCAAAAACATCGAGCCCCTGTTGCAATTAAAGTTTTACCGTATGAATTCCTTGTCTTCCTTTCATTGTTTCTTTTTCACTATTCAGTATTTTGGTTACATGGGCCACTGTTACAGGCAGTGCCACCAGTCTCATCGCTGAGCCGTACTGAGGCATATCGGGACACCAGAGGACTTGTCTGGGGTGGTGGGAGCCAGGCAGAGCACGGGTTCCCTGCTCCTGGGCCCCTCGGCGGTGGGGCACACAGCTTCGGGTGGGGAGGGGGCTGTTCGTGTTTCCTGCTCTCCAAGGAGACCCTCGTCCGGTACCCAGCTGGACACCAGTACACTCCTACCAGCCTCTTCCTGCAGGAGGTACACCCTGCAGACAGCCCCTGCGGCTGATGAGGTCTCTCCCACGGCCGCAACCTCCGTTCTCTGGGCTTAGTCCTGGCCTATCGAGGCCAAACTTTTAGGCACAGAGAAGGTGACCAACCCTCTGCAAGATCACAGAGGTTACAGTAGAATGCTCTGCCTGCTGCCTTTTCCTCACCATCCCCAGATCTAACAGACTTCTGCATTTCCTGGCTGCTACGGTTAAAACTCTCTACAAACTCCCACTTTGTTACGCTGGTGTTTTACAAGAGTGAACAATGGAACCACACCAAGGACATTGGAAATGGGTCTGCGTGGAGGGTAGAGTCTGTCCAACAAGTTGAATCCCCAGACAAAGACCTCGGGAAAGGTGAGAGTCTTCACCAGACTGCCAGGCTTTATACCCTGGGAGACTTGGATAAAAGGCTTTATTATGGCAATTCCAGAGGGAGACTCACACAATTACTCTAAAACACCATCTCAGGCGGCTGGGCACTGCCAAGAGCAAACCTCTGCCAAGAGTCGCCCTGCTGGCTGGTGTAACTCTACAGAGAGAAGACAGAGAAAGAGCACCCTCCTTACCTTACTGCTGCGTGCCTGGGCTTTACACAAAGGGTGCTGAAGGAAGGACGAATGCTGTTGTTGGCAGTGCTGCTTTAAATCAACCCAGTGAAAACACCACCACTATTTTTTTTCCAGTATTTTCATCAATAGGTGTTAAAGCTGTTAAGAGAAGAACAAATAAAGCAAAACCACAACTTGGGTGTTTTCATGCAATGTTTCTGGAGTTCAAGGTCAAGCTGCCTGGCCTTGCCAAAGCCTATTATCCATCATCAGCCATTAGCACAAGGTTAGCAACGACAGGAGCACAACACTGAACCAAAACCAGCCACCCGCACACAGAGGCACACGCAGCTGTACCCACAAGCCAAAACAGGCAATTGTATCCAGCTCGAAGGACTCAAACCACTGAACATTGCACATGGAATAAATTATCAGGAAAGCAATGAAAAAGTGCTAATTTGTTTTCCTCTTTACAGCATACATGATTAACTGAATTTCTTAATGTGCACATGGTAGGAGCAGTGAGAATTCTTTTAACATGTTTCAGGGTTTGGGGTTGTTCATTGTGGGAGTTTTTCCAGTTGCGTTTGTTGGGGGGGGCGGGGGGTTGCACTACTGACAGAGTTGAAACTTTAACAGAACCGAAGGAATTCTGGATCTGCAATATAGAGCATTTACAGTCATTTTTCAGGGCCAAAACAACAGATTTCATGGCCTTACACACTCACCACAAGCTTCCATTCAAGTTTCCATTACAGAGCTTACCCAAGAAAGGCATTAGCTATAGCTAATGCATCCTTTACTGTTTACAGGTTATTACCAGTTTAGTATATGAATGGCAAAAACCAGCACATCACATCTGCAAGTAACAAATAAAAACCACACACTTTCCAATGATCCAGAACAGCTGCTGGCTACCAGCTCGACCTGGTAACAGTTATCTCTGAACTGATCAAGATTTATGTTCAGTATCTTATCTGAAAAAAAATGATCTTTTTTTTTAATGTTTAAAATCTATCCGTTTCTTGCTGTATAAGCACATTAAATGTATTTAATTGAAAAATTATTTTTCTTTCCACCAAGACATTACCATATAATTACCCAAATAAACTACCCAATTTCTGCCATTCCAAATCACCGCGTGTTCTGACTTTGTAGAACTCATTTTAATTCCTATTGTTTAAATACGCTGACAAAATGACCAAGACTCCTCACATCAGCAGTAGAAGTGCCCATTGCAATCCCATTCACCTTTGTCTAAGTTATATCTCTTCAACACACAAAAACAGAAAAAGAAATTGCTAAATAACTATTAGCTAGTGAGTTAAAAAATGAGAACGCTTTTTACTGTCTAACAAACAAAACTGTGATCAACTCTATGGTTTAGAAAACTAGCCAGTATTAAAACACAAACATACAAACCTTTGTATTTTGACAAAGAAGAGTCCATGTTAATCCAAGCACTTTCACTTGCTAAATCCAGTACCCATATACATATTTCAATAGAATTACAGTTCTACCTTGAGTAAAGTTAGAAAATTATCTCATACCCATCCAAGTAAAGGATAGAAACGTTTTACTACTAATAGCAATGGGCTGTGATTTAAAGTCTCCTGCCCCCAGCCACAGGTGAGCTGCGTTATGCTGAGAGCATCGGTAGCAATCAGAACTTAACTCCCTGCCAAAGAGTAGAAAAGAAAATGGAAAACTCCTGCAGACTTGCCTGAGCTTGTGGAAGGGAGGAATAAAAGGGGTGCAGTTGCCGTGGGCCTCTTTGTATGTTAGAGGAGACATCTGCTGAGTAACGGGTGCTGTGCTCCTCACCTGAGCACTGATACCCTGAGGTGAGCAGCCTGAGGATGCTGCTCCTAAGCAAGAGAGGAAAGGGAGAAAGGGCAAAGAGGCAGAAAGGTAAAGAGCTCTGCTCGCACCCTTAAATCCAGGTGTTAGTTGTCTTTGCTTTCGAGATGAACCTTCTTTCCATTCTGCAGAAGACTGAGGTTCCCAAGGCTGGGAGGTCCTAGAGGGGTTTTCAATTTTAGGCTTGGGACACAGGTTGGAGTGTCCTCACCTCCCATGTGCTGGGTGGATCCATGAGTGTGTCAGACTGCTCCGCGCTCAGCAGAGGTGAGTGGCATCATCAAAAGCAGGGGTACACTGCTGCTCTCGGGGGGTCTCCAGGCCCACAGCTCTCCCTTGGTGTCTCTTTCTGGCTGCTACTATGAGGCACTTGACAACCCTTCAAGGTGACAAGAGCTGGTCATCCATCCCTGGATGGCTAAAAGATGTGGAGCCTTTTAGCATGCAATCTGTGCTGCTACCAAAATACAGCTTCTGTCAGAGGCTTCAAGTACTGTAATTTCAACTCCCTCAATAACTTTTACAGCAAGCCTTTAAAAATAAGTCTCTGACAAAATAGGGGATTCTGAAGAATGCATCATTAAAACATCAATATGTAAGTACATTTCTGGGTAAATCAGGAACAAGAGCTTTGGCTTTTCTAGAACACAGATTGAATTTTCACAACTATAATATTTCTGTATGTGTTTAGTGGGGGAAAAAAACAACCAAACAAACAAAAGAAATTTAACTTATGTGCTTTGCTGATGTAAATGAATGACCAGTTGTACACCTAACTCTGTGTGCTGGTGTGCTTGCACTGTTTAGTAGTCTAAAAGGCAAGTCAGATTCATAAATGCATGTCCATATTTTCCTGTGTTGTGGAGTGCATTAATAGCTTTTCGGTGTTATACTGCAGAGCACAGTGTTCCTGGCACATTGCACAGGACTTGGAGTCAGAGAGGGTTTGGATGCAATGCAGGGAGGTGGTGGGTAAGGACTCTATTTCCAAGCTGATCAGTAAATAAGTGAGCTGCTCTGTTTGCTCTTGGGAAGGCGAGCGACTGGCTATTTTGTGCATCAGTGCAGATACAGGATGCTACCAACCTTATTTTTCTTTGTTGACTTCCTCCCTGCCCTGAAATGTAAGTCATCAGAAATGTAATTTTTTGTTGTACTTCTGGGGTATAGGAAAAACAGACAGCTAGTGTCATCTGAGGGAGGAAGCTTCCCAGAGCATGCTTAATTCAATCCCCATAACGGCATTTTTACTAAATGCTCTACGGTAATGACATTGCGCTTAGTTAGATGCACTAATATGTGAAAAAGAAGAAATATGGGGAAAAAAGAAGAGAGTGTGGAATACCTAATGCTGCATTTCACTATCATAATTGGTTTAGATACTATAAATCTTTTTATATCTGCATTTTTTAACAAAAAAAAAATTGTTCTTTCAAGCAGTAATTCAGGCTTGTTAGCCTTGAGTTTAATAAAGTTTCCAGTAATGAGTTTTCCAAATGTTAAACTTGTTATTCTATTCTTTCTGATTGAAACTAAAATAGCTTTTCAGACACAAAGCTGTCAGCATAAGATCACGACTGACAAAGTGACTTCTAGTTAAAGAACATTCCCGTCTCCATCTCCCAATTGACTTTCCTTGCATCAGGAGGAGGCAGGATGGCCAAAGACTTACGGAGGCTATAATGATGTGGGAACCCCTCACACAAAGATGAGCTCCTGTCTGAGGGCTGTTGGGAAGCCTGAGTGAGGCCATCCTGCTTTCCCAGCGCCCCACAGGGATCTGGCTCAGTGGTGAACTATGAGTGAAAGAGCAGCAGCACGGAATGCGTTTACAGCATTCCTTGCAGGACACGACTCTGTACTGTGAAAGTACCTCCTGTCTGCTGTGGATGCAGGCTGGCATCTGCAATGACTTGTGATCTCTAGTGGCCAGCCCAAGTCTGTGGGACTTGCAGATTAAGTCAGAAGCAGCAAAAGTTGCCCCGAGCATCAATCTCTCGCAGGACTGAGGGTAAGCTGTGAGCTTGTCCTGCGTGTATCTGGGACAGGATGAAAGCTCCACATTGTAAACCCCCAAAACCAAAAGTGATGCCCAAGTTACAAAGGATGTGACCTAAACCCAGGACAGGTCGGTAGGGTGCTGCTTTAGGGATACTGAGGCAGCAGAGCCTTGTTAAGAGGAAAGAGCATGGTGTGCTGAGTGAATATCTGCATGTGCCCATGGGTAGGTGCTGCGTTGGAGGACACCTACAGTCTCATGGCCAACGGTTGTCTTGGGGATGAGAGTCCAGGAAACATTTGGGACATGTTACTTGTTCAAAGACATTTCCAACTTCTTGAATGAAATGAAGTCTTACCACCTTGTATTCATTCATACTTAGATATTTCCTTTGCCAGGAAGCACAGGAATACATCTGGCAGCTCCATGGACTGAGATGGTTGCTGTGACCATGAGCATGCAGTACCATGTACCGCTGCAACGTCTGGTCCCGTCCCGAAATCACTGTGGTCCAGGGCTGAAGAGGATGGCAGGAGCCATGCTTGCTGCACCGCTGACAGTGGGTAGTATGGGTCTTGTTGACCCCAGAGCTGCTGGTGTGAAGTGGGGATCCATAACTGAGTCCTGCAGGGACCTAAGAAGTGATGAGAAATTGGTTAGACCAAGCTCATGGCAGAGAAGCACAGGGAAATGTAGTCTACATCCTGATTTATCTTGATAATTGGATCTACCTCTTTCTTTCATAAGGGCTCTACAACCCAAGAGCTTTGGGTGAAAGCCTCCTTACCAGCACAACCACCTACAATACAGCTGAGCTGACACTTAGCCGCTGATGGGAAGGCTTGTAGAGCTTATTTGTTAGTCCATCATGAGTATCCAAAGACTTATGCGCTCATGTGCTTTACTGGTCCTGAATTAAAAAAAAAAAAATCTTTCACCTACAGAATCTCCCAGAAGAGCACTAGAAAGCATGTGTTCAATGGTAGCTTCTTGATAATGTTATTAACAATATCCTTAGATATTTGAAAATACCACGGGGACTTTGCGGCTAATGCCTTTTGACATATCAGCTACAAACCTGGAGGAAGCACAGAGAGATTTTGCCACTTCCACATAAGGAGAAACATCTGATAAGTAACTTGAACTGTCAGCTGCCACCAGGTCTCAATACAAATCCAGCAACGTGGGAACCTACATGTTCCCCAGAAGTCCACCAAACCTGTGAACAGTGAACTCAGCTCAATGCTTTGGCAGGAACTGGGCTCCTGGAGGACTTTGATTAAAAACAAGTTCAAAGAGATGCTCAGAATCACAGGGCAAAAGCAGAATTGTGTAAACCTGTCATAAGGATGAGGAAGAAAAGAAAGACTTAGCAGGGGTTGCAGAAGAAGCACATGTGCAGTTGTCTGTACAAATAGCTAAAGAAATCATCAAACCAGCTAGGCAGACAAAAAACTTGAGGCAAAATTTTGAAATGTACCAAAATGCACTGAACATCATGGGGACTGCAGTCTTTTGAACAATGTTTTTTGCATCCTTGGTGATCAGGTACTTCAGAAAACAGTTATCCAATGCACAACCACAGGAAGACTGCTGAGGTGTGCTAGCTGCCGTGGTGGCCTGCAAAAGCAAAGGGGAAGCAGGTAGGCAACGTGTCTGGGAGCCCAAGGTCATTCTTGCAGGAGATGTGAATCTCCATGGCAGGGGTGTTGCTGCATGTACTGCCCAGGACACTGGCACCACATCATCCCCATGCAGAAGATCGTCTGCTCCAGAAGGGTTTGCTGCACCTGACACAGGTTTGTCCTGAGGGCAGATATCCAAATGGGTATGCTCAGGTACCAGGATCACTGTTGTCTCAGCTGGAGCTGGAGCTGTTGTTTCCACTGCCAAAACCAGATTGCTCTGAGTCAAATGGGAACAAGTCAAATGGGTCAAAATGCTCTTGCTGGCCCACCTTTTCCTAGATCAGTCCTTGCCTTGAGTAATTCCTTTTTCTGCTTGATAACTCATTTGGACATAGATTTTTTTTTTTTTAACAACATCTGTTGATTACTTTATTCTGTGTTTCCCAAACACAGTTTTGTATTCTGTTCTACCAGCTTCCCCATTTTCTCACTTGCTGTTGCTGCTTTTTCTGTTTTGTCAAGCCTGGACTCCTTCACCTGGCCCGCTCAACTCTTCCTAATAGGACTTCAAATTTAAGGCCATTCTAGCACCAGCCACAAAGGAGTTTTGCACATTCTAACCACTAGCACGGAGTGCTATACTGAAGATAGAACAACAGATTAAAACTACCCAGTCCTAGATGAAGCCTAACCAGCCAGGGGAGAGCAAAATGTAAAGGCTGTCAAAAGAACCAAGTTTTGACTCTCTCCCCCTGACCCCCCCCACCCCGACCCCGGTTTTATTTATAGAGAGCTGTACAGGAAGGCAAAGATCCAAGATTTAATGGGGATCAAGACAGGCATCAGCACATAAAGGGTCAGTGGATTTCTTCAGAGCTCCCTGAAACAATCCACAAATGTAGTCTCCTTCAGACTTTCCCTTCCCTGACAGAGGTTGCTCCAGTGCTGTTACCTTCCAAACAGTTTCTCTCATGAGCAAATTTAAGCCTTTAATGGGACCACCACCAATCTCTATTTATGGACAAACACGAGAAAACATACAAATGGCCATGTAACAGGCTGTGTAAGTATCTCACATTGAACTGTTCAATTAACTCCCAGAATGTATGTATGATAAATGGCACTTTGAGGTTGTCATCTTTTTAAATGCCCTGAGTACAAAAACAATATTTACCAACAGCAATGTAAAAAAAAATTAACATTTTAACGCCTTGTAAACTGTATGATTCTTTGCTACAGATAACTATATTTTAGGTTTGCTATAACTTTGTTCTTTCTGCATAGCCAGAAACAGTACACCAAACTGAGGTTTAAAATATTACAGTAAAAAAAGTAAGAATCCACCTGGTTTGGGTGATTTACATATCCTGGTACTGATAACTGGGTGCGTTTTGGCAGATGAAGTGATGATAGAGCGAGCGATTCTCAGAGTTCCTGGCTGCTCCAACACAACACTGTATCCTGCTAACATTTTATTTCTCTGAGGAGGCATCAGAGGTATGTAATTCATAAAGGGTCTAATCTGTTGCTGAACTCGAGGGAAATTTTGCCAGGGACTTAACAGCACATGGGAAGAAACTCAAAACCTGTGGAAAAACAAGGATGAGAAATAAATTCCAGCTAGCTAATGGATCTGGTGCATGTGTGTATTCTTGTGCTGTTAATGTCCCAAAAGATAAATCAATCATTTTCCCCTAATCCTTCAGGATGTATCCACTCCATTGCCCTCTTGAAACATCCATCCTTGTTTTCTTCATGTGTTGCCTGCAGATTGCTTATCCCCTCAGTTACAAGTATGTGTTAGCTTCCCTAAGCCAAGATGAAGATTGTTTCTATGTACTTGATGGGATAAACCAGGTCCTGGCCCATAGGTCATCCTTTTCCCTTACTTTATTCTAGTTTGCAGCCCTGATGACTGCCTTGGTTGTGAAATTCATGTAAATATATGCATGCAAAATTGCACAAGTCAGAAAAAATCTTCTCTTTTTATAGAAGAATCTTGAAAACCTATATTAAAACAGTCACTTCTGGAGCAGCAGGAAACACACACCATCAGCAGATGTACCCAAGAACGGACAGGAGAAGAGCAACAGGACAATGTTTTTCTTCAAGGGACAGGACAGTGAGTTGCAGCTGTACCCGCAGGGAGCATTCAAAACCTGCCAGAGTTGTGGAGGATTGTCATCTGCTGTTGGAACAACATTCAAGCGATGCTGCTGGCCTGACATCCAAGGAAGGCTTTACTAATAAGAAAGGTCCGTTTGCCAGACACGCTTTATGTGTCCAGCTGTTCCTTGGGCAACTCCTCATGAGAAGTGTCACTGGGAGATGTTAGTGGAGCCTTGCTCTGTGATTTTTCTCCTCTGTCAGAGTTAGCTCAGTTGCAACCAACCCAAAAGTCAGCAAAGATGCGATATGAGCAAAAATGATTGATTTCTCCTGCTAATGTGGGCTTGCTAAGGTTTCACATGCCTAAGCTAAACTCAGCTTAGAAACAAACCCCTGGAGGAAATCTGCTGGCTCTGGAAGAGTCAGGTTCAAACACAATGTGATGAATATGGTCCACACACAAAGCTGTCCTTCAGATCTGTCTTCGTCCTTTCTGTTCTCCACTTGCAGTGAGCGTGTTGGTTATTATTGCTCACTCACTTCACTTTGTTCCCTGGTTTAGCTCTTGGTCAGTAAATGAGCTGAGCCCTGGATGGAACCACCTCTTTTCAGGACAAGCAGGTGGGTTTGCTCCCAGAAGGCTCGGAAGGAGTGTCTCAGTCCCCAGCATCCAGCAGGAAATTCTTCATACTTGGCTTCTTTCTCTAGGGCATTCTTTAGGTGTGCTTTGGATACACAGGGCCTATCCTGCAGCTGAATTATTAAAAAAAGCTTGAGAGTCAATCATCAATACTCAGGTGTACCAAAGCAATCTGTTCTTCTTATTAAATAGTGCACTATTTTCCCAAAAGAATAAGAAATACAATATTGGAGGAGAGAGTTGATGAAAGAAAGGGACCACAGTGAATACTGGCTGAGGTTTAATAATCTGCGTTCCCCAGCAGGAATAACCTCTGGCCACTCGTGAATAGAGTTTGTGTGCCTGCACAGCAGGGGTCCCTTCGGTCAGCACAGCCAAGCCCCCATCTGCTCTGGTGGGGCAGGGAGAGCAGGCGGTGGCACAGCTGGTGCAGCCACCGAGGCTGGGGACCAGCCGCCTGTGGGGAGAAGGGATCCCACCGTCTTTGCTAACTAACTTGGCAGATACCTCCCCTGCAATAAACACTCCTTTGTGTCCTGCAGCCTGGGGCCAGGAATCCAACACCCTCCTCTTCCCAAAATTCTGAAGGATGAGACAAAATATAGGTATTTAGGCTTGCTTGCTTCAGCTCTTTCTACATCTTTTAAACATGCACACACCTGTCTTCTGATTTCATTAAGTATAATTACTGAAAGCTTGTTTCTTTTTTTCATGATATACTTTAATCTGGAATGACTTTTTCTCTTCATTTAATACTTTTACTTTCATTTAACATACCTTTGAAGAGATTCAGCAAGTGCATAAACACTATACTAATGTAAGTTATTTACTATGTTATGGCAACATAACACAAAGAGTATTATTGACAGCTACTATATATTTATAACCTAATGGAATTGTCAGGTATTTTACAACTTGTTTATTATTACTGTGGTACACTTCATAAGAAGTAGAAGACAGCTCAGGAATATAGTAGGCATTTTTTGCTGGTAAGGTCTTGAATTACCTTCATATCTTTATTTGGCCACTTTTTTTTCTTATTTCTTACCTCTTTACATCCTAGGAATTTAAAAAAAAAAAAAAACCAAACCAAAACAAAAAAAAACAGGTCTCTCAAACTACCTTCCCTGTTTACTTCCACGCTTTCCTTTCTTTCCAAGAATCTTGTTTCTGAACATTTTTCCCCATAAGGTCTGTAGCACGTCTGTTACTGAGACCAATTGCTTCATAAGCCCCTCTTCTCAAACACTGCCTTTACCTTTCTACCTCCTCTTGAATTTAATTTCAGCAGAGGTGGCAGAGGACCAGCATAGCTGTCCAAGGTTGGGGAGGTGGGACCAAGCCCTCCCAGGCCCACCAGTGTCATGGGCTGTGCCTCCCCTGGCCCCTGACCATGGCTGTGGGCAGCTTGAGTGATCCTTCTGTACGGCAAGCCCTTCTTCCTCCAGGTCAAGGTAAGCTGAGCCTGACTTCCAAACAATGCATATCGCTGTGCTTGGAAATCCCACCAAATGAGAAGAAAAGCTAGATTTACAGCTTTAGGTTGGTTGGTGGAATAATATAAACACACCATTATGCCAAACTGCAATAGCGAAGGGCATTTTTTAATTTTTTTTAATTTAAAAAGGTCTATTCCTAAAAATAGTTTGCACCAAACTGGAAGCAACGTCACTGCCTTCAGCATGGAAGAGGGGAGGCTGAGCAGAAGCACCTGTGGGCAGGAGGCACCCTTGGCTTTATGTACTTCAGTAGTCCTCAGTGAGGTGATTGCTCACTTAACAGCCTGAAAAGCTGGGATCATTTCTGTCATGTCTGTGATGGCACTTTTATTTACCTGAGGATCATTATTGTGAAGAGAGGAGAGTCAGAAAGGAACCAGAAATAACTGTTCATCCCAGAAAAATACTGAAGTAACTCAGGGTCAGACATTCCTCCTCCAACCCATTTCCCACAGCCTCCCGCCTCACTGTCGTGCTCACGGGGCAGCATTGGGCAGAGGCTGCATTTTCAGGCCAAGTTCAAGCTCAAGTCCAGAGTCAGCTGGTCAGAAATGCCAATGCCTGGCCCCATGGACAATGCACAGGTACAGATGTGCAGAGCCTCTGCCACTCCTGAAAGGGATCAAAAAGGGAAAACAAGCAGAGAGAAGGAACAAGCAAATGTATTACCAGCAATCGATCCTCAGGGGTCCATAACCTTCTCTCATGTCTCACCCCCAGCCTTTAGTGAATGCTGCCCGTCATCAGTTGTGTATCACGTTTGCATACAACAGCCCTTGCAAGAAAAAAAGGAATCGCTATGGGAAAGAAGGTGGAAAGAAAAGGAAGACCAGTGGCTGGGGTCAAGCTATAGAGCAGTGCTGGCTGCAGTCTCCTCTCGGGCAGCTCCTTGCCTCTGGCAGCTCTCAGGACACAGGGCTGCGGGGCACAGTAAGGTATATGGGTATACCATGAGGCTGGGGGCAAGCAGGCAGTACCCTGCTCATCCAAAAAGGGGTGACACGGGCATAGGGCAGCCTGGCATTGCCTGGGTACAGGGGAAGACAAGGAAAAGCTTCCTCATGAGCACCAGCACTATGGGAGCATCCTCCTCAAAAAGACACACTGGCAAATTGGGAATGGCATGTGTGTGTCTTTGTGCCCTTGGGCACATGTGTGTGGGTATCCATGCATGTATCTTCACCAAGGGATCAATTTGTTTCTTAAAAATATTTTGTCTGCAGTCCTATTGACTTTGCCTTTCATTCTGTTCACAGCTGTCACAGTATTTGCATGGACAGGGGTACATGAATCTCATTTTATCCTCAGGGCCCATGCCAAGCCCAAACCTTGTCTACATCACATTGGAAAGGACCCATTTGTAAATAAGCGCAGAACCAGGAACTGAAGAATGATTCGGAAGAGTTTAGGATATCTACAGCCCAGAAGCAGCTCAGATGGAAGGTGTAACCGTGGTAGTAACAGGTTTGAGAGCTATAGGTAAATTATGTTTCTGGGATTTCTGGAGAATGACACAGCACTGCATTTGTCAGGATGTGCAAAGACACTAAGTCATCATGACATAGCCTTCTGGAGACATGTCAGCTCTAAGGAAATGAAAAAAGCAGTTTTAAAAATGCCTTGAGAAGTCTTTCCATCAGATTCTTTAGCTTTCAAAAAGCACTCTAGGATACTTCACACTGAAGTAAGTGGGGTTTAGTGCATGACTAAAAACTGCAGCATCAAGCCTTGCCCAAGAGCACAGAAGCACAGCTTGTGAAAGGGAATGAAGTCCAGGGCTTCAAATGTACCGATAGTTCAGGATACCTGACATTAGAGGGGATGGATTTGCAGAAGGCCTGTGGACAGACACACTTCCCTGGGGACAGGGACTGCCTTCCGCTGGGTGGAAGAGCCTGTCCCACGCGTTGGGGGAGCCAAGCACCGAGCCCCCGGGGTGCTGCTCCCCGGGGAAGCAGGAGGGTGCAGCGAAGGGCTTTGGGAGCGAGGCTGCAGTGCGGCGGGGAGAAGAGCGGGAGGAGATCCCTCCTGAGAGGCTCTCATTAACTACCTTCACGACAGCAATATTTCAAAGGGCAATGAAATACCAGTTTCTGGTCAATGTTCTTTTCCTTTGGTGTTGGTGGAAGCCAGCAAAAGCTGCCCATGTGCCTTCAAGTGCCTCCCTCGTCCCCTCTTTTGACTGCATAGTGGGGATGCTCCGTTAAGAGTAAATGGACTACATTGCATGGCGATGGCTGAATGGTTTAACATTGCTAGTTTTCTCAGGACAAGCAGCTTCAGAGGCATTTCTGTATAGGCCTGCCACTCAGACACCCAGGACGTTGTCGCGGTTTCAGCCCAGCCGGCAACAAAAGACCGCGCGGCCGCTCGCTCACCGCCCCCC
>JANXJC010000042.1:22758062-22776907 GCA_027564655.1 Leptodon cayanensis
AGACTGAGCATGATGTCCCATGGTATGGAATAGCTCCGTGGCTGGTTCAGGTCAGCTGCCCCGGCTGTGCCCCCCCCCATCTCACAGGTTCCTGTAGAAATTAACCCTATCCCAGCTGAACCCAGGACAGACGTGCATACAAGCAGGGCTTTCTGCGAGGCCAGTGTTCCTGCCTGGATTGCTGCTTCTCCATGCCCTTTCAAGCCGTCCACAGCACAGCAGAGCTCTGTGCTGGGAGGTCATTCATCCTCCCCGCTCTGCTGCCCTGGGCTCTACCCACAGCCCCCCAGAGCAAACCTCAGGGAGCTCCTGCGTTGCATCCTCCCCATCACCACCCACCCCCCAACCCACTCCAGCAAATGCTGGTTTTCCAAGCGGTGGCTTGTGGTGGTAGTGCTCCCAAAATGCAAACAACCACAAAATTAAGAGATGCTGAAAAAAAGAAGGCTTGCTCCATCAACTAGACCTAGAGAAATGCAGATCTTTGATTCTGATATGGCATAGAGAAGAATAAGCTTTCTTTTTGTTCGTGAACAAGAAATTTAATTTCAGAAAAATCTAAATGAGTCCACATCAAAGTCTGTCCTGCATTTCTGTCAGCATACAGCTATTATGGTAGAATTATGAAGCCACAGAACTATAGGACTGAAGTTTGCCACAAGGGTAATGTACTTTTATATACACAACAGAAGCTGTTAACTTGATTGTTAATCTGTAAAGTGCTTTTTTCCCAAGGAAAAAACAGGCTAAATTACAGAGTCAGTCATCAGTAAATGCTCTCATGGATCTGTTCTTACATATGTGAGAAAATGTAAGGCAAAAACTGAGAGCAGCAGGAGCTGACTGCCCTTGAAAATCAAACCTGTGAATGCTGGGCCTGAGATGCATGTATTATTTGCACATCTAGAAACGTCAGATTAGGCCCAGAGAGATGATGGTTTGCTGAAGGTCAGGCAGCCAGTGAGGAAGAACTCCCTTTGATAACCCATATCTGCTGCTCCTATCTTCCTCTTCTTTGAGTCAGTGTATAAACGGATATATTGGGGGATGAGAAATTACATGATGTTATCCTTCCTTTGCTTGACTGACAGCCAGAAACCCAAAGGGAGATCCTTTCCCACTGCTCAAGTCTGCCAGCTCAAAGATGAGCACTGAGCTGAACACACACGTGCCAGCAAACCCCAGCTCCTCAGCTTCCTGGCCGGGGGACTCAGGGGTGACGAGCATCACTCTCCTGAAACTTCAACACAGAAACCATCGTGCCCAAGTAAAGCACAGTAGATAGACTTGGGTATGCAAGTGGTTAACTGTGTTCATTAATGCAATGCAGCAGTGCAAAGGTCTGTTGTAGGTCCCAGTAAGAAATGCATTCGACCCTGTAAGGTATTTTATTAAAATGCCTTTTACTGGAGGGACATAAGAGGAGAAGGAAAAGGGGGATCATAGATAATCTCACATCCCTTTGGTTGCAGAGGATGCCATGTGGTGCAGCATCAGCCAGACCTCTCACCAGGGAATGGCACACGGCGCATATCCCGACCTTGCTGAGGCTTGCCAGCACAAGGATTTTCTTAGATACAAACAACTCTATTCATCATTGCTACCATGAGCAAAAGGATGTCAATATGAAGACACGACGCTTCACTTCAGGATAAAGGCAAGGACGGGCTGGTGGTACCATCTCCAGGTACCGAGCTGGGCTGCCTATGCTGGCAAAGTTTATCCTGGGGACCAGGGGTATGTGCAGCCCAGCCCCACGCCTGCTCCTCCATCCACAGCAGTCCTCCAGTTAGGACCACCACAATGAGGTGTTTAAGGACACCAAACCTACCTGGAGGCATGCTGGTGGCAGCAATGGGCTACAGCTGCTCCAGCCAGCTACTGGAAGCAAACTCTTTTCTATTTAGTTACAACTTCACCTCCTTCCCAAAATTCAGTCCCTTTGCTGCTCTTTTCCACATTTCTCTTGCAGCAGTGAGGTCAGCTCCCAAAGCTCAGCCTAAGCTACACATACAATTTACAAAGATCCAGGTCTTGAGAAATGGTGAAAACACTTGTTTCTCCTTCCTTGCTGGGTCACTCGAGCACAGGGGATTTATTCATTTTTTATGGTTGTGTGGCTAACGGGCTGTCCGATTTTTCCTGTCCCCAAGGAGAACTCTCTTAAGTTTTGCGGAGAGAAATTTCAGATTATTAGTACATGTTTTGAACTGAAGTCCTACACAGAGTCATTCCTCAACTCACATGTAAATTCCTATCATGGAAAAAATTACATCTCTCTCCAGTGATCTCATTATCAATGATGACCTTAACCCTTTACTGAGACTTTTGGTGATAGCTAACATCATCATATTCATCGTAACATTGCTCTTAGTTATATTACTTGTCTTACCTTTGGGTTGTCAGGTGGGTTCTGGTGTAGCTGATCCCTCCTGAGAGCTGCACAAGTTCACAGCTGACAGAGAGGAATGCAAGACTCCTGTCTACAAGGGCAGCCTGGAAATAAATAATTCATTAGTGGTCTATGATTCTGTAAACTCTTTCCAAGCAAGAAATAATGTTTTTTGGATAATTAGGGTTTAGCTCTGAAAGATTTTGGAAAATACTGATGTTTGATATTCCATGTCAGCCCTGGAGAGCTCTGGCACCCAAGTGCGCGGTGCTGCTCTGTCTCTGCACAGCCCCAGGTGCCATCAAACCGTCCAGCTGGGACCTCTCCTGTGATCAGAAATGTCTACCTTCATAGAAAAAGTATTTTTTTTCCTTTCTTTTGGGGGTATTTGCACCTTTTTTGCAGCTTTTGGGGTACTTACACCTTTTTTTTTTCTTTTGAAAGGAATTTTGATAACTCATCCATTTTCTTTTAGCATTATTTTCCCAGGTTTGGGATCCAGTAGAGCAGAGACAACTCTGCCAGTTGGTTTCTACAGTCTTTGGAGCTGGTTATTTAAGGTTACTGTCCTGAGAGGTCTGTCACAAAGCAAGCTGACCTTGGAGACCCAGCTGGGTGAGCTGTCTGCCACTCACACTAGTGTTGGCAGTGCAGAGCTGAACTTCAGTATAAATATCTTCATTTTTAGTAGCTCTTCCCCAGTACTAATTTTGCCATATGGTTCCTGTCCCTATAACCAGGATCTGTGATTTTGCATTTATATTTAAAGTAAAATTATCTTCTGAGTATTTACACAGTTTACTATGAATGAAAACAGTCCTAGGTCATGGAATTAAAGCACTTTTAATAAAAACCATCACACACAACCACCAGTAAGGCTGATTGATAATGCAAATACAGTGCCCATATAAAAATGCAACCATGACAAGCTGACTATATGCTAAGGTACTTGTTCTTCATAAATTACCAAAGCAAGTATTGTTTCCAGGGAGGTGCCCATTTTCAAGAGAAAATAAATCGTTTAGGGGGGATAAAGCAGAACTGGGTTCACTGGTTGCTGAGATCCTGCTGCCCTCGGCACCGTGTCCTGCCAGCCGTGAGCCCTGGGCACTCTGTGTCACTGCACCCTGGGGGGAGCCGCCGCGGCTGGGCACCGGCACCGGCACCGGCACCGGCACCGGCAGGCTGGGCTCCTGCCCCTGTTCCAGCAGTGGGCACGCCGGGGAGGGCGACTGCCACGGCCGCAGGCACAAGGGTGCAACAGAGCATGGCTGCCCCGAGCGAACCTTGCTCCCTGCCAGCCGTCCCTGCACCCCTGAGTCCGAGCGCAGCACCCGCTCTGTTTCTTTCCTCATATCGAACCCAAAAGTTGCGTACCAAAATTAAAGTTAATGCTGCTGTCTCTTTTGCCAAAATTTCTCAAGGTTTTGGCTAGTGGTGCGATGGTATCAGAAAATTTAAAAAATGACAGAGAAGAAATAGTTTTTCAAAGAAAGAGTTCTTTTTTATAAATTAGAGACAGTTAATTCATTGTTTGTTGATGTGGCTGTCATATATATGTCCGTAGGTGTTCATTTGTCATTTGCATCACTTAATGGAGATTTAGCACTTTATAATCAGTGAGAACATTTTACTGCAAGTATGCTGTTACGATGAGTTAATTAAGTATTCATTGTAATAACACTGATAATAACGAACTTATTTTGTATTCATTTTTCATATGCATATGTTTCATATTTCCGTAATAAGAGTACTATTTTAAGTCATCATTGGATATCAGAAGTAAGTATAAAAATAAAAAACTGCCACCTAGACCTTTTCTTCTACCTAATAACAGCTTATCAGAAGGCAGAACAACACAAGTACAGCGTGTCGGGGAAGCTCTCTTGTGCAGTACAACGCAGCGTAGTGTAGTAAAATCCCTTCCCTCAGTGAAAGTACGTTACAAACCCTGAGTTCACTGCACTTCTTGGAGAGGCTTTGCCCACCGGGTTCCCCACTCACTGCATCCCGTGTACTGGATATCCCAGACCCAGCCAGACAGCAGAGCCTGCAGTGCATGCCCTGGGGTTGCACATGGCTCCAGAAGACTTCAAGGCTATCTTTTAAGTATAGGATCGTTTGGGGTAAATATTTACATTGTGAAGGCATCCGGTATAAAATGGGGGAGAGGGTCTCAGATTAAAAACCATTGCAAAAGGGCTGGTGGGGCTGGGGCTGGGGCTAGAGCTGCAGTGCTGCCCGTGGTGCGGCGGTGCAGGGCGGTCTCTGCGAGGGGCAGAGCGCTGCCAAGGATGGGGTGCAGCCCCCGTCACCCCAGTGCATCCCACGGCAGGTTTCCCAATGCGATGGCGCTGAGGTTTCCACCCTGGAGATGGCACAGTCTCCTGGCCAGACACCAAGGGGATGGTGCCATGCTTCGGCACTGCCGTCCTGACAGTTCTGGAGTGCATCCGTGCCAAGTTGCCAGTTTATCTAAGGACATGAGTGGAATTATAATTACACAGGCAGTGCAGGCAGGAGCTCCCCCATGTCGGCGGCTGGCAGAGGGCCACCCAGCCCGAGCCAGTCCTGCCCGGTCCTGCCTGCCTGCAGCCGGCAGAGGCAGGAGCACGGGCAACCCATGGGGATAGCAGGAGGGAGAGCAAAACAGGCCAAAAAACTGCTAAAAGCTGCTGGCAAAAGCAGTATGATTTATAATGGGAAGGGAAGGCACAGCTGGAGGGAAGGGAGTAGGAGAGTCTTTCTTCAGACATCAACAACTCAAGATCAGCGGCGTGGTGTGTATGCAATTCTAGGGAGCAGCAGATGGAGAGGATCTGGTACATCTAAATTTGTAGCTATTTAGGTAGTCTGTGCATTTACTGAGCTGTGTTTAAAACGTGTTTCTTTGATTTCACAGATCTGTGAAGAAGTAACCGGTACATTGAGGTACGCACATCCCGGCCAGCCAGTAGGTTGAAGAAAAGAAAGGAAGAGGAAAGTAGACAGTTTGTAGATGATGGTAGGTAGTTTTGGGGTGTTCTCGCAGGTTCTGTCTCCTCTGTGTGCGAGGGGATGCAGAATACCCTTTGGGAAGGGAGGGCAGAGAGGGACACCGTGTTCATCTGGCGTGGCTGCTGACTGCCAGCACCAGTCACTGCACAAGACGGGGGAGCCTCTGCCCGGGATGAAACTCCACCAGCAAGCAGCTTTGTGCGCTTCTGCACTTCTTTCAAAGTTTTTATTCTTAATGATTCTCCTTCTCTGCAGCTTCTGGATTGCAGAGCCATAGGTCAACGCACCCGGTAAAGACACTAAAGAGCACCAGCCGGCAGCTGTGCCGACTGGATTGTGAAGCATCTCTGAACTAACGGAGAAAAAAGTGGGGGGAAAAGGAAGGAAAAAAATAGGTGGAGAGGGAGAAAGAAAAAGATTTAGTACAAGAGACAAGAAAAAAACTAAAGTGAAGCATGTAAATTGGGGAAAAAAAGACCAACTACCCTTTTGTCCTTTTACTTTTTGCTACACTGAACTGGGGACAGTGCAGAGCAAGGGGGCAGCGGAAGAAGGTAGATATCTCAGGTTCTTTCACGTAAACAAAGCCTCTAATATACTTTGAAATTCTGTCATAAAACAAGGAATCTAGATGAAAGTTATATTTCCTAAACTGCTCTCATCAGGCCTCTTACTTTTATTTGCAACTCTCCTTTGAATTCTGAGAGTTTAGGGCATCACAGGGGGTCTGTCCTCACCAGCACAAACAAGCCAAACCCAAACCCAAACCCAAACTTTCGCTCCCAGAGCCACAGGTGGAAAGGCTGGGGGGCTCTGGGGCTGCATCCCAGGAGCATCAGGGGTTCCCAGTCCCTGCCCTGGCACGGCCGTGGCGGCTGGAGACAGGCGGGAGGCAAAACGCACCTCGATGGACAGGGGACTGGAGCAGCGCAGCCGGCGGGCTTGGGGATGAATGCGCTGTGCTCATGGAGCCACTGCTGGTCACGCCGCAGCAGTGGTGCTTAATATTCGATGCCAAATCTACTTCGCTTGTGTAAATGTTGATATTGCTTAATGCAGACTTTGGCAGAGAGGATTTTGTAATGCCACTGCTTAGGCAGCTGCCTCCCATTTATCTCTGCACTCTAGAAGTAGCTCCTGTCTTACGGGTTGTCTGTCTTTATCCCTGAAAACGGTTGGGAAGAACTGCGATCCCCAGAAACAATTTCCCTGTTAAATAGGGATAAGAGAAGAATGTAATATAAAAATATAATATTGATTGATATTGAATTCTGACACAACAAGATTTTTCATCCTGAAATATTATGTAATGTTAAATATTGTAATTATTTAAAGGGTAAGGACTCATTTGCATTGAGGAAAGTGCGCCAGTGCCAGGGGGTTGTTTGTTCAGACGACCATTAGATTTAACATGCAACTGTGGGTCAGTGACTGTAATTTAACTCTGTGAGTGTTTTGGTGGAAACAGTAACAAAACAGGGTTCACAGGGGAAGGGGAAGAACCTCACGAGCAGTACAGATCCTTTTACTGGAACTGGAAATGGTAAAACTCTCACATCAAGAAAAGATCAACATTTAGGTTTGAGATGACTAACAGCAGCAGTGCATATATTTAAAATATTGTTTGCTATTAAAATATAGTTTAATAATATCTAAATGTTATTGTTGTATAAAACATTTAGCTAATAATACTAAAACATTATTAGTTGTAACTAAGAAGTGTCATAGACTACCACAGTCATGACAGAATTAGGGGAAGGATTTGTAGTCTTGAAAGGTAATCTCTTGTTAGATGAGATGATTCCAGAAGATAGGATGTGAGGTGCTTAATAAGCAAGACTATCTTTTCTGACAAATTCAGTCTCACAAGCAGCATGATAATAATGATAACAACAATAAAACATCATAGCAGTAACTTGCATTTGGTAAGCAATGATGGGAATAGTTGCTGTTGATCTGCTCTGTCTGTTGGGCATATCCAGATGTCAGTGACCCCGCCGAGGGCCCCAGTGCCGGTGAGGGTGGCCCAGCCTTTGCCATGTCCAAGGAAGGAGGAATTAGTCCTCTCCATAAGTCCTCCTCGCTGGAAATACCTGCGGCCTGCAGCACCCCTGAGCTGCTCTAAGGAAAGCTCATCTCTTCTCCTCCGCTCTTCCCCACTGACGTTTCGAACCCTATCACCACCAAATCCTGTTGCGATGCATCAGTTCAACTGGTGCAGGAGCTCAATGGCCGTGCCACGGGGGCACCACAGGAGGGGAGAGGAGAAACCCCACTGTGGCCCCCGGCTGGTGCCGGTGTGCCCGTGCATCTGCTTCCGCGCACATCCCAAACGCGCAGTCGTTCTGAACCCTGGGAAGAGCGCGCGCTGTCCCCCACCTCCAGCGTCTCTGCGGAGCAGCAGCGTGCGGCCCAGAGGCGCTGCTGGAAGGCCCAGCTCTCTGCAGGGCATGCAGCGCAGGACTGGTCGCCAACTGGGGGGTCCGCAGAGCGGTGCTGGGGGACCTCACTGCCGCTATCCGCATCGGCTGCTGAGGGGGCCGCGGGACGTGAGCCCCCCGCCCGTGCTGCAGATGGGTGTTTCAGCCCACAGGAGAGATCCCAGCCCAGGACAACGCTCCCAGCAATTCCCAGGCTTGTGGGGGCCGAAGGCAGGGGTCAGCACTCTCTTTGCATCCACCCCTCCGTGCAGCCTGCTCCCCCTGGGCTCTCCCCGGCCATGCCCCTGCCAGCGGAGCCGAGCCCTCGCCCAGCGGCTCCCGGGTTTTCATTCCGGTTCCTCCGTGCCTGGCTGCGTGGGCTGGGGAGGTCACGGAGGAACTCCTCTGCCTCGCTTCTCCTCTGTTTTTAAGAACGGGCATGATAGCAAGCTGCAGCTCCGGGTGAGTGTTACGCCCATCAGTCCATTAATATTTTCACATCAGTTTAAGCATTTAATGTGCGCGGTGTCATTATGCGTGTAGAGCACCCATTAGCAGATGTGAAAGGAAGAGGCATGCCGTCCTGGCGGCCGCGGCACTCCGGGATGAAAGCCATGGCAGTGAAGAATATCGAGGTCAGGTCACCCACAAGACAAGGGTGTACAGGGGAGTGCAGTGCACCTGCAGTCTTCATTTCAGCTGCTTTTGCCAGGAAACCTTCTCCAGCAGCCAATGGGGAGAAAGACAAACACAGCAATTAACCTTTTTTTTTCATAGTGTATTGATTTCCAGCATGGTGTCAGACACAACTTAATAGGTACAATAGAAAAAAAACAGAGCTATCTGACACACAGTTTTTACAGTGGTGTCAAAAGACACAAATGGAGCAGGTAATATATTCAGAGAAGTGAGATTCCAGAAGAACCGAATGCTAATAATTACAAAATTAATTCCTTCAATTAAAAATGAATACACTGCTGGAACATTTAATACAATGAACACCAGATAAAATTATTGTTCAATCCAATTAAATCTCAACAAGTTTTTCTGAGGATGTGATGGCGTTTATTGAATTATCTCTGAACTTCTTATGCAAATCAGTTAAACCCGAATGCAGTATGCTAATTTTGAGTATGAAATCCAGCAGCTGAAATAATCTTAGGACGAGAAAAAAGGGTTGAACTTCCCTTAAGGTGACTGCCTGGAAGATCTCCTGCAGCACTTGGGAAGGCAGCTGAGGCCATTCCCTCTCCTGTTCTGCCACCACTAATGCAAGACAACACCTCTTGCAAAGAAGAAAACTGGTTTAGGACAAAAGCTTTCAGAAATCCTATGTTTCTTACTTCTCAGCTCTGATGCTTCTCTAAATTACAAGTTAGGTCTCTTTATGAATTGTTTAGCTGCCAGTTCATGGCATGGGCTTCATTAAAGACCACAGTTAGTATATCACTTTTCAGAGAAGTCTTTATCCTGCTTTTAACAAATGCCTCTAAGGACAGGGAGCAGCTCGGTTTCAGAACCAAAGTCAGTGACACCTCCACCAAGTAAGTACATACTCTGATGGGCAAGAAACGGATACACCATCTGTGTTAGAAACCAGACATCCCACAACCGCCGGACTTCTGTGGGGTTTTCTGGCAGTATTGGTTACTCTCTGAGTTTTTGGTGCAGCTACATCTGAAAGTTTGAAGCATAGTTGTTAAATATAAGACGTTTAATAGATTAATTTGTATTTTTTATATTTCTTTCATGCGAGTTAATGTGAGTGAAAGTATTTGTTGTCTGTAACAGGGCAGTTGATGCAATATATTAAAGTGTTCCTGCAAGCAGAGATATGACTATATCTCTCAGGTGATAGTAAAGTGGCAAGAAAAGCTCACAACAAACCTGAAGGACCATGCTCCAAGCTGGGACTGTGGAAAAAAAAGTGTTTTCTAGAGAAGCTGGAGACAGTGCCACTGATGACAGACAGCGAGGTTGTCTTCCAGTACGGTGTGACAGCCGATTACTATGGACTAAGTGAAATCCCTCTTTTTACTCAAGGAAGTTACAGAACAGCCACTAAAGTTTAGAGGAGAGGTCTGAGCACAGCCTCCTAGGTTACTCCAGGTGCCATAAAGCCAGCAAAAATAGGAGAACACAGTTCCCTCTGAAGCTGTAGAGGTGCCGACCTCAGCGCCCAGCCTGCTGCACCTCTGCAGACCCACCAAAGTCATCCGAGTGGCAGGCTGGAGCAAGCTAGGGCAAAGGGCTGGAGGTCCTCAGCCCCCCCAGACCCCAGGCTGGTGTGCAATCACGCCTGACCCAGGAGGCTGCAAGCCGACAAGCCTGCAGTGCGAAGTCTGAGCAAGGAGCTGCAAAAGGAATGTCTTTGGGAGGAGATTTTCCTCCAAGCATTATTTCATCATCAAACAAGAGCATGTCTGAGAACCACCCTGCTCTCGCGGGAGTGAAGGAAGCTGGCGATGGACACCCTCATCTGCCTCGCACCGTGCTTCCTCCACCCCCTGTGAGGGGAACCAGGGATGGGGAGATGGTGCAGAAACGCGGGCATCTTGGCGTGCCCCAAACCAGCTAGCACACACACTAGCACATCAGGAAAATCTGTACCTAAATGAAGTCACTTATCTGAGGTGGCTTTGGTTACTTCACACTAATTCTCTTTGCTTGACCAATGAAATCCAGCAAAGTCTGGACAGAGGATGCTTCCACTGTAACCATGGAAGTAAATTAAGCCATCTGAGTTAGCATTTAGGATTATAAATCCCTTTCACTTTGAGCACTGGAAGTACAAAAACAAATAATCTATTCAAAAAATCAGATATATTACATTAGTAGAATGTAATTGCATCATACATTATAATCTACAAAGCTCGCTGACTATAACCTTCGAATTAATGACAGTTAAACATTTGAAACTCAAATCTTTGCAAGCATCTTCAATTCCCCAGCTGCTCGGGGGATATCATCTAGAAGAATCTCATTGTAAATTATGTATTCAGAACATGAAGATGCATTGAAAAAGATAGAAATGTCCCCATAAGGCAGTTCTAGAAAGAAGTCATGAATTTAAATAGGAATCAAGAAAGTCTGTTTGAGCTATAAACTGCAATTGTTTTCTAAATAAAAGTATTTTCATACAAATATAGAAGGTTTTGACATCCATGGCACAAGTGAAGAATTTACTGAGATAAGCATTGAGTGGTTAACCCAGAAACAGTCAATACAAAAAGTAGCTTTCACAGACACAGGTGAAACACTGATGAGTTGACACTTAATAAAGTCAAACTCCAAAGAAATGCAAGAAAAGTGTTCTGACTGATAATATAAAGCTGGTGGAGAAAGCCACTAGCATAACTGAAACACACAACACCTCAGCAACACTCGGAAAAGCAGTGATAGGTACCACTTGCAGAAGTACATGCGACGAGACAGTTAGTGCTAGCAGTCATGTATGGCAGCAAGTACTAGGCCAGAGACATATGGGAAAGCAGCAAACACAGCAACTTTCTGTTACAAGACCCAAGCAGTTGTAAACAAAAGATGTGACATCTTCAGAAGGGGTTATCACGATGGCTGTAGTTAGAAAGGGCAGGACTGCACAGAGATATACCTGGACTTCTCAATGTACACAAGGTAACAGTGCAAAAGCCCTGCAGCCTGCCTGCCTGGACGATAACACCTGAAACCTCCTGTAGCACTCACCATTTTAGATATGAAATTCAGGTACCAGCAGATCATACTGTCAGAGAAAACTAAATATTTGCAAAGACATTTGGAAGCTGGAGCTGGAAGACAGCTCTTGGGGAGGATGCCCTTTGAGGGGCTGCATGCCTGCACGGTGATCCGAGGAGATACTCCATGAATTGCAGAGGGCTGATAGGACTTACTGCGTTACTTCAACAGCCGTGGCAGAGAGGACTCTGACCTAAACCTGACAATGCTGTGCAAAATGTTCAGCCACCACATATATGGTACAAATCAGTACAGTGTATGTTAATGCAATGTCCAGTGTGTCCTAGACACAGGAGAAGCATCAATAAGGAATTAAATGAAATAAAGGTAGTAACAAAGACATAACTCCCAATTCATTCTCAGGAACAGAAAATTACACAAGGATGATGCTTAATTATGAGTTTTGGCCAGATCACCTGCGCTGCCATGGGTCTAGGAGAGATAAAGCAAGGTGTGGAGGTGGGGCTGGGGAGGGACACAACAGAGACTAAATGGGAAGGGAACCTCCAGCCCATGAAGGACACCATCATCCTTAAAACAAACTGGAAGAAAGAAGCTGAAGCAAGGAAATATCATCACCAGCATGGTTCAAAAGCAACTTTTGCAGAAGTGTTATTGCAGGCAAGAACTGCAGTGGTGAATTGTGGTGGCACAGTCTGCAGACACCACGGAGGATGTCCATTCTGCTTTCGGCTTGCTCAGTTGTGTTTGCCTCTAGATGTCAGATATTTTCATTTGTATGTACACAGCTGCAAAGTGAAGCTGAAGCAAAGCCTCTAGGGAGCGTGTCCCAAGGCAGCTGTGAACCAGCAGACCTGTGGGGTATGTCCTTAAAGCTGCTCAGAGCTCCTGGAAATGGAGGATTTTCTCCTATGCAGCTCTGTAGAAGGACTAGATGCAAAACAGAATAAAAACATTTAGCGATAATATACCAGTTGCTACACTTAACAGATTTTTACAAATAAGATGGCAGAAATAGAGACAAAGAACAATGATTCAGCTGATCTTAAAAGGCCCCCACAAAAAGAGCCTTTCAGGAAAACAAGTTTTCTTGGTTAAACAAAATGCGCATGGGAATTGTGAAATGGGGCTGTGAAAAAAAAAGATGGAGAAGAAACTTGTGGTTTCTGTCTCAGTGTGAGTGTGAAGAGGGAACAGGCCTGAAAGCAGAAAACTGACAGTCTATGAGAAGGCCCCCAACAACCGTTGGTGAGTTGAGTACAGAGGGCACTACAATCTGCTGGTAACTGATTATTAAAGACATCTTTTCCCAAAGAAGTACTAAGCACAGACTGAGCAGTGAATCACGCTGATCCTTGTTCACATGTCTGATTTGTTACAATAACAAAAAATACAACAGAGCTTGCTGGATAAGAGGAAAAAGCTGAAACTTTATTGTATAATATGGCAGAAGCAAAAGATTGTTAGTGGTCAGATGCCCAGGTGCCACCACTTGCTGTGCTGCAAATTGTTCACCCATACACCATGCAGATTAACTCTGGGGAGCTGCAGGCACCAGTTGGCTGCTCCTGCTCTTCCAACATGGTCTGATGGGGATTCCCAAGGATGCTGAAACAGCGGGGCTGGAGGCACTGGTGTGCAAGTGAAGAGAGGCATCCAACATCCAAGTTGATCTGGTAGCTTCTCCCATCCAGTGATCGAAGCAAGAGTCAAAACCTGAGCTAGGTGAACAAAGCCCAAGGCCCACAGCCCTTTTGGTTCACCCCCCCTCCCAGAAGCTGAAGGGCTGAGCCCATCGCTGAAAGCTGCTACACCTCCCAACACCATTTTCTGTTTTCTTTTTTTGTTTTAAAAGACATCAAAATACTCTGTCTGTTTAAAAGACTGACCTCCCCCTCCCCAAAACAAAACCTCCACCAAGTAAGATTTTCTCACCCCAGAAGAAACAGAACATGAAATTGCAAATGAAGTTGCTGTTACCCAAGAAGTAAGTGTTTCCTGCTGAAATCTTCCCCTCACCTTGGTCTTGCTGGGAAGAGACAGGCACCTAACCACATAGCTGTGGAATAATGTAGGAAAGAGGGGACTTCTGGGGTCTCTAGCCCAATGTCCTGCTGAGAGCAGGGTGGACATCAAAGTTCATTCCAGTGATCATGATGCCAATGCTTCCAGTTTTCTCTTCTACTATTAAAAGGAAGAAAACTCTGAGCACTGATTTTCCACATGCCTTTTTTATTGATGCTTAGAATTTTTTTTTTTTTTAATTAGGCAAGGGTATTTCCTAAACTTTCCTTGTGAGACAGTTATTTGAACATTTCTTCAATTTCATGCCTGCAGCTTTGACCCTCTCTTGGTTGCAAACTTGAATGTCAATGAATGAGTCAGCCCATGAAATGATGGCAAAGTGTGCAGGAAGTGTTTACTTATCCCCTCTCTTTACAATCCTCTTTTCTCTTGCTGGTTGCATTTTGTTGGGGTTTTACCCTCTAGTCATGTACGTTTTGTGTGAGAAAAGAAGGAATTATATTTGCAGGGATGACTAGGTTTCCATTTACAGTAGAAATATGGCAGAGTAGGTTGGAGGAAGGTGCTATTTATTCTGTATTTCTTCATTATCAAAATAGCAAGCATCAGTTGACTGAAGATTTAATGATCACTCACAAAGGAAGAAGCATACACTCTTTAAACCTGACCTTGGCTTAATAAACATCTACTTTCACAACTCACTCACTGAAATTTGTGAATCTGTAAGAGAAGCCATATGTCATGTACTAGATAGAAAGCACTTTATTTCAACCACGGTACAGGGTAAGATCAAACATACATATTCATTTCTGGAGGAAAAAAAGATTTAAAAGAGATAATGAACCATTCATTTCTTTAATTTTATTTTACATATAATTATTTAACTTGCTGCATTTTTTCAATTACTTCATCATTTAAAAATTGCTAAAGAGCAATTACGCATATCAAGGCTTGCACCTATATCTATAAAGAAACATACTTTGCAAGGCTCATTCATATAACCAATATTTTTACAAAAATTCTATTAATGTTTGATATTTAACAGTTTACTTTAAATCTAAATGAACTGTGCACTTAAACATACTAAAAATACTGAGTTTAAAATGTTAAATGCAGATAAGGCTGAATAAGATTTGTTTTCTAATGTGTTTTCTAATGAATTGTCTGTGATTTTCGTCTTTCTCTTTGTGAGGTTTTCATGGAAACTTAATTCTCTTTAACTTTGTTATAGGAAGAGAAAGCAAACCAGCTTATACTGTAAAATTTCTTTTCAAAGAGTTTCTTTGTGCATCTCGTTTTGTAGAAGCATTCTCAAGCAGTCAAATCCTTCTCCCCCCAGGTGTTTCCTGGGGCGGGGGGGAGGGAGACAAAACCGCCCTGGAGTGGGTTTGCCCCTTGCCTCGGGTCCCTCCCCCAGCCCAGGGTCTCCACACACTTCTTCATTTGCCTGTTTGTACCAAAGCTGCATTTACGCCTTCCTGCCATTGCGTGCATATTTAGCAAACACCCATTTTTCTGAATATATGCATGTGTATGAGAGAGAAGCGTTGGGTGTCTCCACTGCCTCTGATGTTTCCCGGGAGCAGGGTGTGGGTGACGTGGCTGCTGGCAATGGCTGGGGTGGCGTGGGCAGGGTTGAAGTGTTGATAAACTGCTGCCACAACCACCAGGAGAGATGGGATCTTCTTTGGAAAGTGCTTCTGGTTTCAGACACCCTCACCAGTATCCTTACTGCCGCTGTGATAGACTGGGGCCAGAAAAGGGGCAGGTTTGCAGAGAAAGGTAATATACTTCGTTAGACCAATCGAAATAGCCAGAAAAAATGGCTAAGCTTTCCAGCTCAATGTCTTCTTGTCAGGTCACCTGAATTGATGTTAAATATGTAGTGAAGCCTGCCAGAGGCACGTAAGTCTAAGCGGCGAAGGCATTAAATCAAGTCCTATGGTGGAAGGACGCCGAAGGAAGACTGTTCATTTTCTTGGAGACTGAGACGTGCGCTGGTAGAAGACATCCCTCTCGGTGCCTGCCTGCTCTCAGGGCACTGGGCAGGGCACGGTGGCACTGGTGCAGCAGCTGGCACAGCCTGCCTGGCTTTTCCTATCACCACTCCCGCCCCCTCCAGCCCAGTGCCGGGGTCCCATGCCCCCCCTTGCTCCCACCGCACCCTATGGAGCCGATTCAGCTCAGGAAACAGCAGAAAGCCATTCACTTTTTATTGTCTCATTAGTTTCCAGCTGCCAGAGACCGTCCACCCAGTGAGGAGTGCCAACCCCAGAGCTTGCTGGCACCGGCACCACCAGCACACGTGTACCTCGCTGGGAGTGAGCAGCAAGCCCAGGGGCAGCCCATGTCCTTCCCAGGCTTCAAGAGACTGGTCTAAAGTCAACTTGTGCCTTTCTGTATGAGAAAATGCCCATCACGTTTTGGGAAGAGAAAAGCTCGAAGGAGTCTTGTATTGAGTTTACTCAAGCACCCACAGTCAGAATTTTTTTTTTTTTTTTCTGAGAACCTGTTGGATCTTCAGTAACAGTCTGGAAATCCTTATGGCTCTGCCATAGTTCCTTCGGATTCACACTTAGGGGAGGGCTGGAAGCAAAAACACACAAGTGAAAATTATTGCCTTTGCAATTCCTGTGAAGTTCATCATAAGTTTTGGCTTTGGCAAGATGATGGTGCTCAATTTATTTAATCCATCTAGCCAGATATTAATTAATCTGTCCTGGAAAAGTCTAATGACAACCTCATATTAACAGCAAAGCACTTCATTCTCACAGCTGCACAAAAAGAAAATATAAAGGAGAATTAGAAGATACATTACCCACGGGAAATAAGAAGACCTCTCAGCTGAAGCAATGGCAAAATCCATACAAATGTTCAGAGGAAGATGTGAGATAGTAAAATATTTAAACCAGATAATAATTATTATAAAAGTAAGTTTAAAGATTCATTAAAAGTCATTGAACAGAACATAAAGCACATCCATGTACGCCAGGAGAGAGAAGTTTCTGAGGAACTTGAAGCAGTAGAGGTCCAATATGAACCTGGCAGGACTCACAAGGTCTCAGAGGAGCTGGTAGGCTTTAGGACTCAAAAGGGCAAGAGCAAATCTTGCCCGATTCCTCCAAAGGAGAGGCCATGGCAGACGGTTATGCTCTCTTCTGCTCTGCAAAGAAAGGTAAGAGGAGCCCTTCCACCACCACCTATCTCTGACTCTTACCCCAAAATATCTGTTTCAATAACTGGTTGTCAGTCGAAACATGTCTTTCACAAACATCAAAGATGAAAGCATTTCTAGGAAAGAAGATCAGAAATAAGAGGGAGTTGACGTGGGAGCTTCAGCAGTTTTGAAGCTTCCAGATCCAGAAACAGATAACAAATATTAAAACTGAAAAAAGGATGGAACGTAAAAGAGCAATTTTCATTACTCGTACTGATTACAGGGGATTGAATTTCAGGTCCCAGTCTGTGTTTCTGGTAGTCTGCGTCTCTGGTAGTCTGCACCAGGTAGTGCCAAAGGCTTCAGATTCCCTTCTTCTCAGTATCATCGCTACCTGACTTCCTGCAGAACATCGTGCCAGGTCCAAGGGCTTTGCCTTCAAAGCACTGATGTTCAGTGCTGTCTCACAGGACACTAAAGCCCCAGGTCACCTCCTCCAGCACAAAGCAAGTCCCAGTACGAGTAAATAGAGTAAGAGTTTGCAAGCGAGGATTTTCTGGGGCACTCAGGGGTGACCTGCTCCAGCAGCACCAGACACCTGCGACGCACCATCACACCCAGCACCGGCCCCTTTCTGCCCACACTGCCCATGTGCTGAAGGCAGGACAGATGGACAGGGACAGGGAGAGGAGTCAGTGACTCCGCTCCTGTTGTACTGACACGCTAAACAGACCAGGCACTTTCCTGAACACACGGGGATATGGCCCTGCCTCGGGATTCATCAAAATCAGCACGACGACATCAATAAGGGTCACAGGCAGTCAAAGGAGATGTGGGGTACCCAGAAAAAGGCATAGGTTGAGCTTTTCATCTCTGTTATCTTTGAAGAACAAGCAAATAAGTCAAACCTTTCCTTCCCAAGCCCAGCCTTGCTGCCAAGCCATCGGACGAGAGGCTTGCAAGGGGAGCCGGCACAGCCAGGGAGCTCTCAGAAAAGTGTCTTCTAGGAGGAAGGAAGAGGGGATTTGTTAGGGAACGGTGGTCCCCCCTTTGAAGAAAAGTATCTTTGTCCAGTTAGAAACATGTAATGTTTTTTTCTCCAAAACTGTCGCCATCAGAAGTATCCACGGTTAGGTAAGTACAAACATAGGTAAGTAAAACTGAAAAAGAAAATACTTTGTCCCCCCAACATCATGTATCTTCCATCACAGCCACCATAAGCATGAGAGGTAGTTAGTAGCTTGTAGTTTTGAGGGGGAAAAAAAGGAATTCTGAAGCAGTTTTGTGCCTATCTTGCCACTGCAGAGTTCAAAAATAATAAATATGAAATATAAAAATGTATATTTTAAGCTGATCAGAAGATAAGCTCGGATTTAATCAAACTACCAGGCCTGTCTGAAGTCGGTGTCAGGCATTCTCATACGCAAACAGAAATTAATGGATGGACATTTCAAAAGCTCAGTGTAGTAAATCTGTACTGCTGCATACCCCATGGCATTTATTGGGAGGTTTCCCCTGCAGAAGATGCGATAACTGCAAACACTATACATTATCCTTAGAAGTCCATGCTGGCCCAATATATCAAAATGCATGTGCACATTCACCTCCCAACAGTTCAGCATCCTCCTGGCAGGTTTCCTGGCTGGGGCTCAGCGCCACGGGACCTGTCCCGCAGGTCCCCAGCACCGCAGAGCACGCGGGGACACAAAGGCGCGGGGGCTCACGTTCGGCACCCAGCGTGCGCAGGGCTGGGGCGAGAGCCGGGCTGGGGGAGTGCGGCTTCTCCTCCGGCCCCTTCTCACCCAGGGGACGTGGCTGCAGGAGAACACCTCAAAGCGTGTCCCGCCAGATCCCTGCTTCTAGTCCTCTTTCTCTTCCTGCCTCTGTACCACAGACACTCGCTCTCTCCTCCTGGTGGGATCTTCCTCGGAGCCACCAGGATTAAAAGCCTCATCAGTGAAATCATCATTGCGTGACACAGCCATTAGCAGCACACTAACAATAAACACGTCTCCGGTAGTGTCTGCCTGGGAGATGGCAATGGCCTTTTTGGTCACCAGGGGCTTCAAACTCTGCAGTGTTCATTTTGAATGAGAGTGAAATTATTGCTACAAAAAAAAGAAATAAGGGGGTTTCTGGGGCAGTATACCTTCCATTT
>JANXJC010000042.1:22776917-22802422 GCA_027564655.1 Leptodon cayanensis
GGGGCGGTGAACTGCATCAAGAAAAAAACTAAGATTTCTGAAAAACCCTATATGCAGAGAAAACTTTCGTTTGAGCTTTCAAATCAATGTTCTTCGACGTTTCCTTCAAAATCAAGCCATCTGGCTTTTTCAAAACAATTATTATCATACATAATGTTATAGTTTTTTCAAGCTTAACAAGTACAGTGAATCAAAGAGAAAAACACATAGCTGTTTTCTGAAATTACATGTATAATGTGTGTATAATAAACACACATAATAAAAACAGATACTAGCACACATCCAAAAAAGGTACAAATGAACTTTTAGATTGCAACAATTCTATTAAACACTTGGCATAAAATTCTGAAGAAAATGTTATGAAATAATCACTAAAAAATGGGGAAAACAATAAGGCTTTTAAGAAGTACCCCCATCAGACTGCAATGCATATGCTTCTCTGTTGAGGTTTCTTATCAGCAACTGCCTCGGCTCCATGCACCCTCCCCTGCCTGCATCCCGCTTCCCTGCTTAGCCCCTTGTGCTGTCTTTCACATTGTGTCCTCAGTCCTCCAGGAAAATGGCTGCATTCGGCCGAGCATCACCTGGTCCTCTGACATGGAGCCTTTGACCGCAAACGATGGTGAAAGCTTCTCACCGCGGACCCATGGCCCTCGTTTCCCAGTGTCTGCCCCAGAGCCATGCTCCAGGGATGCAGTGCAAAGCCAGGGCGAAATCCTGGTGCGATGCTGGTCCCTCGGCAGGTGGTCGGGGAGGAGCACATCAGCGGGTAACCCAACGAGAGCTGCGCCTCAAGCACGGGATGCTCTTCAGGGAAAACATTTCCATCCATTGCTCGTGTACGAATGGGCTTCAGAAAAAAGGATAACCATGGCATACAGGGTTTTCTTCATGATCCTTGCTACGATTTGCTCATAATAGTCTGGAGTAATTGCAGTAGTGTGGTCTCCCCCACCCGAAACACTTTGTGCCCCAAGAGAGGAGAATGATCGCATCTTTCCTGAACAGAGCTTTTAGCTTGGCCAGACATCCAGGGTTTTGATCTTCATACATGTACTTTGTGGTTTTACACAGACTCAGTGCAGATTATTTATTTATTTGTTTGTTTGTTTATTCATTTATTTATCACTGCTGCCATCCTCCCCTGTCTCAGCCACACGTCTCCCCGCTGCTGTTAGCTCGGAAGCAGGCAATGCCTCCCTGAAGCCCAACATGCTCAGGAAGGCAGGCTGGTCTTGCTGGTATTTTTGGGTGCACTCGGAGGCAGGGAAGTGGGCTGACAACCGTCAGCACTGAGCAGGTGGGTCATCTGCCGCAGAATCCACCAGGACTCTCAGAATGGTCTTGTTCCTTTTAACTAAGAAAATCATTAAGGCTGTTTGCCTTAAGCTCTGGTTAATGGACTGCATGGATTATTTATTTATTTTTAAATGAACACACTTTATTTCCCCAAAGTGCTGCTGTTGACTTTCTTTTAGTGCTGCCATCTGGCTCCCTTGCCTAAAAGGGAGAGATAGGTGGTGTAATAATAAATAAACAAACAAACAAACAAATAAATAAAAATTCCTGATCTCTCGCAATTGGAGTGTCACCCAAACATTTGTATATAGTTGTGCTAAATACAATAATTGTCTTGCTAATGCTTTTGAAAGAAACAAGTGCAATTGTGCTAACAGCCTGTAGCACTGATTGAGAATTACAAAATCAATCTCCTTGTCTGAGGGTCTCTCCCCATGGTTCCTTTAAGCACTGCTGGAGACTACTCTCTCTGCAGGAACGCCATTACCAGTCTGGGAATGCTGCAGCCTGGCTTTTATTTCGTTTTGCAGAGTACAGCTCACTCAGGGCTCAGAATTGCAGTCATGCTTTTCCTTCCTTTTTCTTCCTCCCCTTCCCCCTGGCAAAAGACTATTTCTTAGCCTCGTAACACCAAATCATACTTCACTTTCCAGAAGAAGATGAGATGTTTTCTAGTGCCAGGAGGGAGGTGCACGACAGCCTCAGTAGCTTCTTGCCTGGGCTGCGCCGTGGCACCCAGCACAGCCACGAAGAGCCGTGGCAAGAGCTCAGTGCCAAGGACGCGGTCTGTCCCGCAGGCTGGCCCAGTGCTGATGATCTGCTTGCCGACTTCAGCAAACCTCCTCAGCCACTCTGTTGAAATACAAACAAGGCTTTCCAGGCAGCGGTACCTCTCCCTTCGCCAAGTCATGGCATAAAGGGCTGTGACAACCTCGAGGGCAGTGCTGTAAATAGGCCCGGGTAGCGTCTGTCCAACATAAACACACAAGTAAGTCACATGCACTGAGAAATTATTTCATTCTAGAACAATAACTTATTGCCTTTTCCACCCCAGGACAGGAGCCATAAAGCATGAAAAAAGTAGGTTATGCACAAGGATAATTGTTCTAAATTACTACAAAAAACACAGATCCTTCAGGTAATTGCACAGCAAAAGGAAGCTTGCAATCCATCATTCTCTTTCTAGCTGCAAAAGTTTTGCACATTTTTACTTCCAGCGTTAGTAAGACAGGTAATTTTGTGTAAGGTACCTGTGAAACCAATTAGGACCACACGGGGCATCAAAACGTAGAGCAAGTGATATCGGAGCTGCTGACAGGCACTTTCTCTAAAAGCAATCCCCTATAACTAGCTCAGGCACAAGGACAAGGGGACAAAAGCATCATCATTTCCCCCCCTGAAAGCTGCAGAAGCCCGACTGCCTCTGATCCAGTGCTCACCGCTCCTTCGGGGAGGAGAGAGCAATGCTGTGTGCACGCCAGCGCAAAGCCCTCCTTGCTGTTGTGCTGGGGCTGCAGAACTCCAGAGGCTTTAGAGAGCACTGCTGGCCAAAACCACGCTAATTTTCATTTCTTCCACTCTCTGTCTGCAATGAGACTAGTAGGCAAAGCGACCTTGGATGCAAACGAAGACACTGCCAGACACTGTCACTGTGTTTTGGCAGCTGCAGGAGGCACTGGGCAAGAGGACAACGAAGTGTCCAGGCCCGGGAAGGGTGACAGTAGGGACCGGCGTGGGAGACAGATGCTGCGGCTCTCCCTGCGCCCATCGGGCTGCAGCTGATGGTGCCCAGTGCTGCCAGCGCCGAGGCGGCCACCCTCCTGCCTGCACTGCCTGGCCTTTCCCTCCCGCACCGTGCACCACGGCTGGCACAGCTCTCCCATGCTCCACCACCACCCTTCGCCAGCCATCTCCAAAATTCCTTGCCGGCAATGCACAGGGGGAAGCAGGGCACTGCCAGGCGCTCGGCAGTCCTTGCTCTGCTCGCACACCTTGTCCTTCTTGCCCTCCCAGCGCCGGGTTTTCCTACGTGGGTTGCAGTGAGCATTGGAGCTGGCTCCTTCCCTGCCTGGGGTGCTGCCCGGCGGAGCACAATGTTCTCAAAGACGCTAGCCTAAGCTGTTGTCTGGATCGGCAAGACTGCCTTCTGGAGATGGCGTGCTTCCAGGATACCCCACTAGAGAAGTCTTACAAGTTAATTTGTTGCCCACTGAGAGCACTGGCTTCTTTAATCTGGTGGTAAACTTTCTTGAGGAAAAGACATTTCACGGATGAGGACATTTCAGCACAAGATCTAAATAAGGAAAGCACTTAATTGATGATATAAGCTGTGTATCTAGAAAAGCATTGTGTCTCAGGAGATACCAAGCACTTCTGGTACCTGAACTAGTGACCTAATAAACCTAGAGACCTAAAGACTTACTGTGGGTTTGGAAGAAAGTTGTGTCAAATCTCTGTAGGTACAGCAGAGCCTCTGCCCAGCACTCAGAGCAGCAGCACAGCCTCAGAGACTGCTACTGAGGAGTCCAAAGCTTCATAAGCTGTTCTCATAAATCCAGCCCCTCAATACTGGCAGTGCAGATAAAATAATGACAGCAAAAGTAAAATAAAAATTGCCCAGTTACTTTGCTTTTCTGTAGGGTAGGTAAACAAAGCTTTAAAGGTTGCCAGAGGCATCATAAAGTCCTCTTCAACATGACTGACATCTAGTCTGGGAATACCACTTCCTAAATCATTAGGCTGAGATTGCTCTACCAACTTTCACTCAGCAACGCTGGAGCTTCTTCTGTGCTCTGTGGCAACAGTGAGCCGTATTTTCAACAAAGAAGCCAGGAACATGCATCTCAAAGATTTACAGCAAAAGAGATCAGGGCAGATGCTTCAACATACTCATTTGATATGTGAGTGCGTTGCTTCTTCCTCTAATCATTGTACAAATAAGGGGAAAACATCGTTATTCTGTTTTGTTACATTTGAAAGGGGGATTGGTTGTTAATCTTTTGCACTTCAAATTTAATATTCCTGGTATTTCCTAATGATGAAATAAAGTCAAGCACAGTGAGCTAGATCAGCCTTAACTGCCCTAGTAGCCCTAACTCAGAGTTCCTGGCCTGCAAAAAAACCTACACCAGCTGTCTAAACCTATAAACTGTCCCTAAAAGAGCTTGAGTATTCCTATTAGGACCTTCTGGTTTTTTCTTCTTTTTATACTGGTGGCTGTGAATCCTCCCCGACGCGTGTGCTGTTTTTACACAGAACCTTAGACATACCTGCTGACACCAAGAGACTCGGCTCCCTCCATCTTCTCACTTAACCTTTTTTTATGACTCTAACAACGTCGAGTTTATACTCCTGAAATGATCTTGCGTCTCTGTTCCCCGCCAGGATGGGGGGGCCGTTAGGCGGCAGAGCAGAGGCAGTGTGTCCCACGGGGGAGGAGGATGCCCTGCCCAGGGATGGGGATGAGCCAAGGGTGCTGCTGCCGGGGGCTCTTCCCACGGGGTGGCTAATGAAAAGCAGATCTGTTGGCAGGCAAAGAGGAACATCGTTGCTTCAGGTTGTCTCTTAACTACTTTCACTTTTTCTCCTACTTCTGGTCTCAGGCAATATTTGGAGGTTATTACCGCAAATCAAAGAGTGAAATCGCCCTGCTCATCTTCCTTGCCTTAGGGTATAGTCAGACCAGAGGCAACCGAGCTCCTTCTTCAGTGCAGTTACCTGCACTACTCAGCAGGAATCCATTTCCCACCATTTTCAGCGACGATCAACCGACCGCACCCCGGCCATTTTGAAGGAGGCTCCTGCACCCAGCCTGTGGTGCCATGCACAGGGCACTGGGGGTCTTCCCTCTGCTCCGCCGGCTGAGGCCCCTGCAGACCCCTGGGCACAGGGAGCTCCTCCAGCCCTGGACGGTGCATTGCACCTGCTGAAGCTGTTGGACCAACATCAACCCCCCTTAGGCAGAGAAGCAAAAATTGTGTATTCAAACTTACAGGACAATTTATGAAGGTGTAACGCAATTAGCCGGGTTAGAGTCCATAATGCAAACAATGCCCACATTGCTGAAAAATAAGTCAAGAACAAATCACAATTATACCTCACAGCTGCAGTTTCGAGCATGTAGCTGCAGCGTGTTTCTTGCGCTATATTGGCAAAAGCCCACTTGTGAAGGTGAGGTGAAGAAGCCACCCCAGGGATTAATATGACATCTGCCTTAAAGGCTGCTTCCACCTGGTGACCTCCGACCCCTAAATGGTTGTGCTTAATTTGGTTGATACTTAACTTGTAGAAAGTCTGAGATATTTGTCTGACGCTCCATTAGCAGAATAGCTGTCATTAGTTACAGATGTTTCGGCCCCAGGCTGGGTGTTCTGCCTTTTTGTATAGTAGCAGCAGCTTTTTTTCCTCACCTTTTATTGACTATTAGGATTCATAATAAATAGAAGAGTTGCAATATTTCACCAGTGACCCATTATTCTTATATACAAAAATCTACAAATAAATTGTAAATGTGCAATTTTGCTATTATTATTTCCATCTGAAAATATTTGTCATACTCTTTTAATAGATTATTCCACATTTTCTCCTGTTCTTAACAGTTATGTCATGTAATAAGCCATGCAGGTTTGTTTGCTTGCTTATATGTTTTACCATTACTTTTTAAATCAGTGTTTCTTATAAATGCTTTTTCATGCTTTATAACCTTATCTGTATAGCCTTATCTCTAAAGAAAGTATAAGTCAGAGGTAAAACATACAGTGATCATCACCTTTACAAGGAGATTAAAACCCTGCAGCTATTCTTTAACCTTTTAGTTTTATATAGTGCTCTTTTTCACTGTAAACACTTGCTTAAGCATCTTGGTAATGGACCATACAATTGCCCATCTCTGGAGAAACGGGAGAAGAATTACACTGAGCTACTCCGAGTCCTTGCAAGAGAAGATGGGATTTTAAGACTCCGGGATTGCAAGCATTTTTCCTGCACGTTATAAAGGGAGAGATTCAGTGCTCTGCCACAGCAGCTGACATTCAAAGTTATGCTGGGGACACAACGCAGTTACACACCTAAATGCATTTTATCAGCTGGTTTCCATAGCCAAATATCCCAAGCGTCAAACCTCAGAGACACCCAGCTAAACTTATAAAAAAATCCTTCCCCATCATAGAATCATAGAATCATTTAGGTTGGAAAAGACCTTTAAGATCATTGAGTCCAACAGCAAAGGCAAAAGGAGAGAGAAAGCCTAAGAAGAGTAGTCGGAATCATTAAATAAAAGCAGAAGACGATTAACTCTATCCCAGCTGAAAGCAGGACGGTAACATACTTCCCACAGAGGGCTGTGACTCAGGGGTCACCCACAGCGCGGGGAAGTGCAAGGAGCCGCAGAGCTGTGCAGGCGCCCGGCCGCCTGCCAGCGGCGCTGGGAGGGGAGCGGCGAGCAGGAGCGCGGACGGACGCTGCTGCTCTCCCCCTTGGACAGGCAGGACTGCGAAGACGGCCGTCTCCCCGAGCTGTGGGCGCCCGCGGGGATGCTCGGGTGGGACATGTCGGACCCCCAGGGCAGGGGTGGGAGGGAGCCCGGGGGTGGCTCGGGCGCAGGTGACCCACCTGGGGAGGAGACCCCGGAGACCCCTCAGGCACCGCTCGGCTGGCCCCTGCCGCAGACCTGGGCCAGCCGCCGTTGGGTGCTGGCATGGGGAAGGTGGTGCAGAGCGGGGACGGTCCCTTGTCACCCGGCAAACGCGCCCCGGGGGAAGCTCCTGCCCACTGCGGGGGAAGCCGTGCCCCAGGACGTGGCTCTGTGGACACAGCAGCAGCTGCCCTGGGAGGACGTCAGGTTTTGTTACTTCGGCGCTCCAATGGCAGACATAGGTAAACGCCTGAACTCCACGTCACCTCCCCTTGCATTTTTGCAAATGGCCTGAATGTTGTCATCTGTGTGTGCTTTAACCCCACTAACAGTGTCCCAGGCTCCCGAAACAGGCTGCCTGTCCCGGAACACACAGCGGGTGACACGCCAGTGGCACCATCCCTCATGGAGCCGGGGTGCGTTCCCTCACAAGTGCTGCTGAACATCTCCGTTCCTGTAGCAAGCAGCCTCAGAGGAGACAAGCTGCTCATGCAGGATCTAGGGGGTTTCTGAGAATCCTGATGTGATATTTCTTCTGTCCCCAAAATTTTCTGAGTTGATTCTCAAATTAAATAGGAAATGATAATATATTTTGTGTTAATTTAAGAAGATGAAATGGGAAATGAGTGCCACAGGTTTTCTTCTAGTGGAAAGCCTCCCTGCAGCTTTCTCTGCAGAGATGCAAGCATGGCATCTGATCCGGAGGCAACAGCCCGGAGCGATGAAGGCGACCTCCTGCTGCTAAATGCTCTGAGACTCGGCTTTGCTGAGGCACATTTTAAACTCCACAGCCACATCCAACATTAATCATTTGCTTCCAAAGAGGTCCCTCACTGTCCTGTGAATTTACCTCCCTAGGGCAGTCTATATATACCAGGGTGCTACTGTAATGGAAAGCCCTGGCTGCGCGGCGAGCCCGGCATGCTGGCTGCACAGGCTATTGATTTTTCCATTCATTATGAGTCCATTTGGTAATTGCAAACCCCGAGTCTGCAGGGTGAGTGTGAGAGGACTGTGCAACCTTCACACATGGTCATGTCTGTCTGAACAGCCGCCGAGCCAGAAGCATGCTTTTTAGATTTCATCCATGGGTTTATCACACGTGGCTGCCCCATGGGATCTGCCTGCCACAAGTGCAAAACCAGAAAGCGGAGCAGGGCTGTGCCACCCAGCAGCAGTGGGAAGGGGCACCCAGGAGGCATCTAGGCAGCTGCCCTCACATTTGCAGGACATCATCTTAAAGGTGTTTCAACAAGGCATCAAGAACATCAGCTTACGGGGTGATGAACTGAATCAGTGTACAGGCTTACCTGAAATGATGATTCCCCTGCCAGTAAAGAAGGGACTTGGCTGAGGAATGCAGTGGGATTAGACTGATACTTCCCCAGTGCTCTTCCTCGTACGGGGCTGTTCTGCCAAGCTCCCGGCTCCAGGGCAGTAAACCTCTGCAGACCACTGCCGGGGGCGGGGGGCCGGGACCCAGGTCCTGCCGCAGCTGGCCCCCACCACAGCACAGCCCTGTGCGCTCGCTCTGGCTCCCACCGGCACGGGCAGCTGTCCAGGCACAAACTGAACCTGCTGCAGACTGCAGGACCTGCTGGACTCACGGCCAGACTTTTCCATTTCAGATGCTTGTATTGCCCCTTCCTATGGTGGAACTCCTCCCAGGTGAAAAATCACAGCCCTTAGCACAGTTCAGGGCTTGAGGTTGGGTCTCTGACACGTTTCCTCACATTTGTAGAAACAACATTATTTTTGGTGCCAAGATTTTCATCAAAAAAGAAAGCTTTTCCTAATGTTCGTTGGGATTTACTCGATATTTTGGGAAATGGTGTTCCCAAGTGTTCCTCAAATATTCTGGGGGTTCCCACACATCAGAAGTGAGTTCACTCCTTACACTTGTGCACGATGGGCTTTGCCAGTTAAGCTGACAGCTTTTTGCAGTGGTCAGTGTTATGTCTGGATGATGCTTTTTGTTTTGCTCAGCTGGCTTACTGAACAGAAGAGCTCTACCGGCCAGTGTGTTATCCGTGCCACTCATGGGGTGATGTTTCTTATGCTTGCTACTGCTTCCATACTTCAGTCTTTGACCCGTGCTGAACTCCAGGTCAGGAGAAGAAAGGCAGCAGTTCAGGATTAAGGTGTGAGTGTTATTCAGTATTGAGTGAGAGCACATACTGCCAAATTATAAATATCTTGGACAGGACTCTTCAGGGACAGACAAATTTGGGGTGCATGGTACATGTATATGTGCATTTATTCATTAATTACTTGTTCAGTCATATCTGTGGTCTTGGAGTGTTGAGCTGTGAAAATAAACATGAACTGGACATACATGGGTTCGGAAGAAATAGCCTATTTGACTTTAGCCTAAAGCCTAAAAGGGGTATCACATACTTAGTAATAATATGCTTATAAACTTCTGTTTTCCTTAATTAGAATTAATTCTGCAAGAAATCATATTGTGAGCACCTTGTGCTATGGAGCTGGTGACATGTTTGAGGACCCCCTCCGAGGTGACTGCTGTCCTCCTCAGACTACATCGGCACAAGGCTCACCCAGTTATATTTCACAAGTCACGACTGAAGCCCACAGTGAATGAATGCAGAAATGTTCATTCGGCTGCAGTTATCAAACCTCCAGGAAGATTTATTTTACTTCGCCAGTTGCAAAGGCAGAGGTACACACACAGTCACCCACCACACCTAGTCAGGCAGTGAGGAAGATGTCAGTGGCTCTTACCCACATTTCTCTTCTTTGAGGAGCATTAGCAGAGGGAAGATACAAATGACAGACACCCCAGCTTTCCCATCTCTGACAACGGGCTTTGGCGGGCTTTGGCGGAGGAGGGACACCATCTCTCTCTCCAGGAAATCAGAGCAATAATTGCCATGTACAATGCTTGGAAATGAAGTAGCCCAGGAAACTGTGTCTCATTAAATGCTTTTCATGCTTCAGATCTCTTTTTCTGCTCCCTAGTGTGTCCTTGTCCATAGCTAAAGGATAATCAATTCAATTCAACATACGTTCATTTCTGGTTGGAGTGTCTTCTTCCATACCAGCTTTCTCCCAAGTGACTTTATAAAATGGAATACTGCAAGCACAGCGTTATGATGAATTACATCATATGACAGCACAATAAATATTTGTTTAGGAGAGAAGAGGCATGAAATTGGGTGAGAAATCACAGACTTGAAGGGATACAGGGAGTACCTGTGACCAGAAGAAACTGCAGAGGACAAAGTTGTGGCAAACTTCACATCAGGGGGAAAGGGAATTGCTGGCCATGCATGGGCTGATGCTGTGAGATGAATGAGTTTGCTGAAAGATACCTAGCACTTTAGAAACAACACTAACTACTTCCACACTAAATGCAGTGCCAAAGGTCCACTGCAGTCTTTCTCTGAAGTTTGTAGCTCTGTAATACAATATTGACATGGCTTGTCACAGGTCATGAGCTCTGTGCTGAGTTGCAAGGCCTCAGCACCCAGGCTTGTCCCAGAAGACTTCCAAGAAGTTAATCCTACAGAAGGTTTGATTGTAATGGGGGCGGGGAAGAGAGGGGAAGAGAGTTTTAGATTAAAGAAGTTTAGGGAAAGGTATTACAAGTCAGTTATTACAAAGTGTGCAAAAGGAGTATCTGTTGGCAGACATAGAATTTGGGAGAATTGGATCCCCACAGGGTACCGTGGTGCTTTGCAGAAGAAGCCAACGTGAGAGGGGACCTGTGACAGAACAGGTCTCTGAGGCCTTTCTCTCTTATTCGCGGATGGATAACCACGGGAAGCTCCAGCTCCACAGACAAGTGTGGTAATCTTCAAACCTTACAGCAAACTAATTGAGTCAAGATACACATACAAGAAGGCAATAAAAAATCCAACATTGAAAGCTTGTGCAGGTCATAAGATTGTGCTAGAGAAGAGGTAGTCATGAAAATAACAGAGTGAAAAAGAGCCTTGTGTAGATGTTGATAGAATTTTTCCTGGAGGGTGTTGCTGATATCAGGAGAAGCCAACTCCAGGAAGAAACTGAGACACCAGAGTGAGCTACACAGCGGGATGGGGACTTCAGACCAGCAGAGACCACAGCATGCCGAGGAGGAGGAGGCATTTGCCCACAGCCAGGCAGACCCTGCCATAAAAACTGGTGGAGGAAGGTGAACCAGGGAAGGTAAAACACAACTTCTCTGCAGTTTTCTGAGATGGAAAAGGTGAGAAATAAGATTTAAATGAAGGATGTTTCATGTTCACCCAGAAATATGCATGCAGGAGCAAAAGTAGAAAGCAATTCCGAGCAGCGTGCCCCAGACAGGCAAAGATCTCCTTTGCTTTATTCGAGGAGAGCTTCTATGCACCAGGAGAGAGAAAGAGGAGATGTACAATTCACAGGCACAAAACCCATAAAGTCCATTCACAGAAGCAGTTTACACTCCTTGCAAAAAATCCATTGGATGGTGAAAATATATTTATCTGCTCATTCTATTGGAAAGCTCCATATGCATAACTTGTGATTTCATCAGTAGTAGTTTGATATGCATGATCCTCCATCGCTGCATACCTATTTGGTATTCATTTTAGAAATTGTCCTAATAACTTTGCAAGCAAATTATCAATATACTGAACATTTTAGTAAAAGATTAATAAAACTGAATATGTGAATTTATTTTTAATTTGTCATTGAATCATATTAGCCTGAACTAGGTATGTGTAGAGGAATAATCAGTAAAAGGAAGAGAGCGGGGCTTTTTTCCGGTGTTGACTCTTATTATTCTTCTTTAGAAGAACTCTTTAGAGTTCAGAGTAAATACAGACAACCCACTAATGATAAATAAAAATAGCACCAGAAATGTGGTATATTCTGTTTTTCAGTGTGAAGGTCTTAAATAGCAAATTATTCTCCTGTCTTTTGGGTGCTTTTTCTTCGTTAGCTGCCTTTGAAATGCAGAAGAAAAAGACATTTTAAGCAGCAAATCATCATGCTTATCTTCACAACAAGACACGAGTGGGCTTGGAGACAGCTGAGGATTGCTATCACATCTCTTTTAAACAGGAGAATTTACTTCCTGCAAAATCACAACGTGGACTTTGGTCATTGCAGACAGGTTGCTAGTGGGGATGTTGGTAGCAGGGTCCGCCAGCCAGCTCACACTGGCCGGGCATTTTGGGGCTGATGGATGAGGGCAGGCGCGGGCAGGGGCACGGGCAGGGGCACAGGCAGGAGCATGGGCAGGGGCACGGCACGGGGGACCCCTGGGGCTGCTCCCGGCGAGTGTCCCTGCAAAACAGCTCTTTGGCATCCCAACGGTCTCCAAACGCTCCGCCCGGCCAGGGGACGGCCACCCTCAGACGGAGGGAGCTGCCATCCAGGGTCTCACAACAGGCGGGTTGGGCACAGCTGAATAATAAATAAGATTTTTGAACAGTGTAAGGAAAGAGCTGGCTGATTTTAAGAGAATCAAGTACTGCAGGGGTATTCAAGAAAATGTTTTGCTGCCTGAAATGGATCAGCATTTAGCAGGGTAATAGAAATCTACTAGTGCTTTTCAGGTTTTTGCATTAATCTGGGACAGCTAGTCACTAGCTGCGGGTTTGCAGGGGGTCCTTAGTTTTCTTTTAGGGAGATGGAGAAGGGAGGAAGAACTCACTCTCTAATTTCAAGAAAATAGAAGGATCTAGAAACAGCCTGATTTTTGCAATAGCACTCAGTGTGGTGTATGTCTCAGATGCAATTAAAGCAAAAATTGGCACAGATCTCCTGGGTTTTCTATTGCACACCTTCCAAACAGTCACGTCCTGAGTATTCTCATTCCTGTTTTAAATATTCTCTTTCTCATAGCTAGATGGAAATCATTGCTAGTTTCAATGACATCTTTCGTTCTGGGTAAAACTTACCCTTTTCTATCCCACTCTGAAATTAGCAGTGAAAGGAAAATCCTGATGAGGTGTGATGAATGTTAAGGTACCAACACTACAGGACTTCGTCCTTGCAAAGGAGTATATATTTCACCTGGATTATTCAAAAGCAGGTAAGAACTGTAAATGATGCTGACTTTTTTTTCAGTTGAAAGGGGCAGCCAAGGTATTTGTATTCTTTTACCTTATGAATAGTTCAGTACAAAGGCTATTTAAAGATACATTTTGTTATTTAAATCTCCATTTAAAAGTGTTTCTGTAAATCATGCTGGAGAACTTCATTTGGGTTACTCTTTCATCTTTTCTGTTCTCCACATTTTTTTCTAAATCCTCTGGGTTTCAATTAGCAGCCATGGGAAACTCCGGGAGCCTCCCGCCTCCCTGTGTTGCATTAAAAAGTGACAAAGTGTTGTGCAGCCCTCAATCTCTCTTTTGAATAATTCATAGAGCTTTTTAGGGTAGGCCAAGATTTCAAATTACTATTATAGCTTGATTTTCCTAAACTTCTCATGCTTGTGGTGGAAATCCTACACATAGGCATCTACATCTACTTAGTCAGATAGTGACATGTTTGGGAGCAATGTTTACCTGTAACACTGAAATAAATACTAATTTTTATCTTTATTTAGGTAAGAGTGCTTAGAGACATTCTTGTCAAAATGTTTCAGTTCTTAAAGATACTTTCTGCTAATTCTTAGCAAGATTTAGAGAAAGCGAAGACACCTGAAGTGCTTTTGCTATTTGATAAGTGTGTAATTAAAACCAGAACCTCCTCTGTTCATTCATTGAAGTTGCCCAGAGCGTGACTTCTGAGCATAAGCATGACTTTGAGCATGAAAGCATCTTCAATGCATGTCCAGAAGCAGAGCTGGATGCATATATAGAGCTGGACTGCTAAACTTCATATCACAAAACATTAAAGGTCACTTATAAATTTGTACTTTTTGTTTGTTAATCACCAACGTTTGCTGCATTGTCACTACACAGCAGCTGTATAAAGCTGTGGGTGCCACTCACAGGAAACATGGGTACCAGAGTGGTTTTCTATTTGGTGAACACATTAAAAAAGATAGCCACATGCACACTTCATTAAATCATAGATACTATAGGTGGAAAATACCTTTTTAATGTACCTGGAACAAGCCCAATTAAGTTCAGTTTTCTATTAGAACAAGGAGATATAGCTACTAACAGAAGCGTGAAAAGCAATTAACTCCTTAAAAGTTCAAATACCTTCGATCGACAAAGGTAACATTAAACAAATGTTAAGGATGCATGGTTAAGTACTGTCATGGGAGGATTGACACACTTCACTTGTAAGCAAGAAGTAGCAATATGTTTATTGATATAAAACAGTGATTTAAGAAAGTTGAATGGTAAATAAGACAGTGGTTTAACAAGATTCGATGGCAAGGTTCACTTGATATTTACTGCATAGAGGACAGGGTCAGACAAAACTGTCAGAAGGCCCTCCCGTTAAGTCACGAGGTTCAGAAAGGACCCCCTTGTGCTCTAAACTCCTTCTCAGAGGGGAATTTAGGTGTAGCTGGATCCACTCCTAGTCCCAGACTTGGTAAACGGTTTATGTCTAAAGTATTATATGTGTGCAATCAATCCTTTCTATCCCTTAGCTAAGACTTCAAAGTTCAACATGCTGTTAATCACTTACCGCAAATCTGTTATAGCAAGGAATCTTAACCTTGAGGAGTAGTAACCTTGAGAGGCACCCCTACTCAAGGGGAGATCCCGGCGTGCAGCCCACTGCCGTGCAGGAAAGCTCAACGGGCCCTGGGCTGTCCGCTATTTATGGAGTAAGGTAATCGACTTATAGTCATATTTACATACTGACTACAGGTGTTAGTTTCTTCCAAATTTGGCTTGAGTCAGACATTGACCAGCACAGTGGTTAGACAGGCACATTGTTCAAATTAGCCTTTGGCTATTGTATTGGTATCTGTCTCCTCCGAATCCACTCTGAAACGGATGCAGCAATCAGGACCAGATGCATCCATTATAACTGCCACTGGTGGTGATCACTTGAGCAGGGTTACAGGAAATACAGGTCGGTTTTGGGCGGGGGGAGCACACCACCACAAGTACTCTGAAGTCAAAACCATCAAATATCCAGGCAGCACAAACAACCTTGTGCCTGCTCCCTGTCCCTGTGAGTCCCATATGGATTTTAAATATTTCATAGTCCCTCAGTTAATAATGTAGATCAGGTGTGAGATTGCTTAAGGTGCTCCTTAATTGTCAGGCTGTGTCTCTCTAGGAAATTTATGTCAGATTTGGCAAAAATACTGTAATGTGTCTTACACAGAGATGTGCCCAGGCAGGACTGCTGGTCTTTCTGACACAGATCTGTGGAAAACATTGTCACCCATCTGGGCAGGACAGACGGCCGAGAGCAAGGACAGCGCCGTACCCTAACCATGAGGTGAAGCTGCCTGGAGCAACTAGGGACACTGCATTTGAAAAAGAAAGGCACAAAGGGGAGGCATTTAGCACAAAAGTGTGACACAACAACTGCAATCAAACAATGTACAGAAAAAAACACATTTAATTGCTTATGTCTCAAAGCCATGAGCTTGGGTAGTACACAAGGAAAGTAAACCCACAGGCTTCTGAGCAGAAATCCCCAGCGGATTCTGAGCAGACACTTCCCAAAACTTGGATGTTACAAATGCACTGGATATAGTAAACACAGAGCTTCTGAACAAGGAAACAGGAGAATGTGGAAAGTATCTGGAGACATGTGGAGACATGCCCTAATGAATAATCACAGACAAAATACTAGAAGGATTATTAACTGATTTCTGGCACAGACTGCCAAAACATCGTTAGGCATTAGAAGCTATAACAAGACAGAAGACACAGAGCAAAGAGGAGCTCTGGTAGGAATGGTACACACTGGAAGTCTCATTCTGCCACTATTAAATTATCATAAGATTTTATAATCACTTTATATGACAATTTTCTAAAATCAAGCTATGCTGCATCTAGCATGGAAAAAGTTTTATATATATATATATATAAAATGTAACATTCAGAGTTTTTTTTAAGAGTTGGCTCAAAAATCTCACTGCGAGTACCCAGCACAAAGTGAGAAGAAAGGAAGTATATCGATATTATAAAACAGAATAAGCAAGATGGCCCAGATAATTATAGACTTGTCAGTCCAACATCAATGCTGGAAAAAATAACAGAACAGCTGTTATGGAAGTTAATCAAGAGAGAGCTAAAAGAATAAAATATAGTCAGTGCTGGTTTGCAAAACTTATTTCCTCCTTTTTGGACAAGAGTCCTGTTTTAAAAGTCTCACAGGGTGTTCAAGGAAACTTCAGCAGCATCCACCGGCCAGGCTAGCATCCCCATGCCCTGTGGCCATCCCTGCAGCCACTTGCAGTGGCATTTTGAGACTTTTAATCAGCTGCTTTTTCATCCATTGGCTATGTGACATGTTGACTTTTTTTAATTAATAGTATAGCGTGTCACAGCCTGTCCTGCTGCATGGTGACACCATGGCTATATGTTCTCAGCAGTTGACCGGGATCTGCTTCCCGTGGACCATTGGCCAGCAGCTGTCAGTGCTGCCTGATCAAAAGCCTGCTCCCCAGCCTGGCTTGGGGCTGATACTGTGCAGGCTGGGGGAGAGGTGAGTGACAAAAAGGCCGAGTAACTGATGCCGGGAAATCTGGGGTGTATGGTCAGATAATCGTTTTAATGTGTCCACATGCAGCTTCGTGTCTGAGAAGAAGATACCTGTCTGGAAGATCAGGGGATCTATATTTGAAATTGGCATCGCTAAAATGGGCTGCAGACTCTTGCTGGTTAATTAGCTAAATGGAACTCCCAGGGCAGCACTGGCGACAAGGACAAATGATGCTTGTGCAGGAGCACCCTGAGTCCGAGCAGAGAGGTCCAACCAGCAACCCAGCTCCTGCGGCTGATGCTGCTCCTGCTGAGTCGCCATCTCCCGTGCCGGAGGGGTGCAGGAGCCTGGGGATGCTCCGTGGGAATGGGAATGCTGAAGGTGCCAAAAACCAGCGTCAGAGGCACAAAGCCACTGTCCTGGCAGAATTGCTGATGGGAGAGGAAAGGGGAGATCGTCTGGGGACACTGGCTGAGGCAGCAGAAATGTGGTGAAAGGGGGTTTTCTGCTTAGCAGGGGTCCAGAGAGGTCAGCACAGCTGCTGGTTGAAGCTGATGCACTGATGGTGAGGGGCCAGTCATACTTCTCCTTTACAGTAAGAGTAATTAAGAATCCAACAAACTTACCATGGACCTGAGAATTTTTAAATCAGGAGAAGATTGATTTTTTTTGTTATCGTTGTAGTTCTTCAGCAGTACTCTTGTTCAGTCAGGAGTTCACTGAAGGACCTCGTGAGGCCTCTGTTAGGAAGAAAGTAACACTGGTCCCTTCTGGCTTCATGATCTATAAATCCATTAATCTGCGGATAAAGCCCAGGCGGTGAATCTGAACAGTTAACAGGCTAAGCAGAGACTGATTTATTGTGCTTTAATTGAGAATGAGGAAAAGCATACTTACTATGAGAATTAAACTTGATTTTGGGAAGAGCAATAGAGATTTTCAAGATGAAACAACTGCTCTTCTCAAAACAGACTGTTTGCAGGCGGCCATGCACAGGTGATCAGGGACAGACCCACAAGGAAAACCATTGGCACCTTTCTGAATAATATCCAGTTCCTGTTCATGGGAAATGAGGAAAAAAGAGAGAATGTGGATTAATGAGAACGGTTCTAATGAACTGAGGTAGTCACAAGGTACCCTTTACATGAGAGAAAGAAGGAGAGGGAAAAGTACAAGCTGAACAGCAGCTTGCTTGAACTAAATTCACTCTCCACCTAAACCCGAAGGCTCCTGGGAATACCTATTTGCTGAGAACAGCAAAAAAAATCCTGCAGTTGGTGAAGTCTTCAACAGCACGCTCTGCTCGGAGGACGCAGCTGGCGAGGGACAGGGGACCGTCAGCACCTCCCTGCCCTCCGGCACCGCTGGAGCCATCCCCCAGAAGAGATGCACTGTTGGCTTCTGAACTTCATCTGTAAATGACAAGCCATAAAATGCAGTTTTAAAACAGAGGAGGGAGGGATAAATAAGCAACAGGATTAAAGTTTCAAGTTGCCATGAGACTCTAGAAAGAAAAAAAACCACTTAGGCTTTTTTATCATTATTATTATTCACAAAAAAATAAACATAGGCTGCAATATCTTCTCTGCATTTTGTATCAGTGGCAGATGTGTTGACCATTAACTGAGGGCCCAGACAGCTTTTCAGGCTCTTCCTGCATTGTGAATAGCTTGCCTGGACAAACTGTGATTGTAACGAGCCAAGGGATGCGATGCAGCCCTGTTGGCTTGTAATCATGCCTCCTACATGAGATGACATCAGCAGACAATAGCCCAAGGAGATGTCCTTCACCTTTTCACGCATATATGTATTTTCCTAGCAGAATTCATGTTGCAAAGCTTCTGGCAAAGACCCTGTTTCTTTGTATTCCCCAGCAAAACTAAAAGCGAGTCAGACGAGGTCACTGGAAGTAAAGCACTCATTTGAGGGTGTCCAGCACATCTGGTTCCCGCTGCAGTCGGCTGAGCGTGGCACGAACCCGGCAGTCACAGACCAGCTCGAGGACCCTCCTGCTCTCTGCGGCATGCAGAGCCATCTGCTCAGCGTGCCGGCAGCTGCAGCCCCGCGCCGGTGCCTGCACCTGGAAGTGCCGCTCCGCAGCACGGCAGCACCGGCCAGGGACTTGCAGCGCGGCCACGGGTGCACATCAGGCACTTTTCCCATCCAGTTTTCTTTGGGTTGGAAAGGCACCATATGGATTCTGAGGAGTCAGGGTATGTTTTTCAAAGTGTGCTCTTACAGTTTCACACATCATCAGGGTTCGGTATTTTGACATTCTTCTGCTGGGAAAAACAAAATCATTTTCTTTCAAAATAATTATTGGGGTTTCAAGTCTGATATATAAGGTCTTTTGGTGGTTTTGGGAGGGATTTTTTTTTGGAAGTGAAAATGCATGGCAACAAAGTATTTTCCAAGAAAAAGTACTGGTTTTTCATGACACTTTTTTTTCCCCATCCCCAAATAAGTCTCACCTGCTCCAAAGCCCCACAGAGCAAGGATGATGGTGAGGACTCCACCGGGCTCAAAGCACAGATTGGATGGGAGCCTTCCATACCACAGCCAAGTACTCTGCCATGGGATACAGGCTGTCCTGGAGTGTTGGCTGCTGAGTGTCCTCTTTTTTCTGCATAAAAGTGAAAGATCTGGATTTTGCTCTACAAGAAGGGAAAGCAAACACCTCCCATCCCTTGCCCTGAAAAAAAAAATTAATGCAGTGCTGGAGTTTGCTTTCCAGCGGTGCCAAGAAGAAACATGCTCTCTGTTAGGAGAAACATGAGTGAAGCACAGGAAGCTTCTAGAGCAGAAAATCTCCTTTCCTTCCTCCCCCACCATCTCCACAGCAGAAAATGTGTCCCTAAAATTTACAGAGTGAAACCTCACTCCTCAGACTGACCGCAGTCCCTGATGTGTGCACTGGATGGCACCCTCTTTAATTGCACTGGTTTACATTTTTCTGTAGGATACTGTTCAGCTCCCAATTCCCCCTGTTAGGGCAATCCTCTGGAACTACACTGTGAGATCAGAAGCTTTCTGCTTGAATCTCTTTACTTAATTAATGAAAAAAACCTTTCTGCCCCGAATGGCCTTACAGCTTCACGTCCTGTAGCACAGAAGGACAAACAGTCAGGTCTGCTGCAATCTCGTTAGCAGCGATTCTCCCAGTGACATTCTTGAAAGGATTTTATACCAGTATTAAACACACCAGACCTCTGGGCAAGAAACTCATCAGGAAACTGGGAGTCACTGGTGTAATGCTCTGCCCATTCCCCTACCTGGCACACATCACCCCGAGACCTACCGCGGTCTGGCCAAGAGGCAAAACTGGGGACACGGAGGCACTGCTTTGGGTCTGAGCTGCTCTCCTGGCCCACGGTCTCCAGCATGAATGACAGTGTCCTGTGGCGGTAGCGGGGCTCAGTGCAGCTGCCCAACTGCCTCTCTCCTCTCCTCTCCTCTCCTCTCCTCTCCTCTCCTCTCCTCTCCTCCCCTCTCCTCAAAACATAAGCATCTCAGCAAAGTAGGATTTATTTCTGGCATGGTAACCAAGACACCTGTTAATGATGTCTAAGTACTGCAATTAAGAGCTGACCTGATAAATAAAAGGTATGGCGCTTCCCCAGTTTTCATGTTGGTTTTATTTTGCTTTTGGTGTCGGTGTCTGTTTCGCTTTTTGTATATTTTAATCTATCTTGGTAAATTATACTCCAATTCACATTTGCAATACGAAGAGAGGAAGAAAAAGAAAATGTGGGAGCACTGGCAGCACTTCCCAAAACCTAAGATCTCAGCTATGGAAGCCATCATACATTCACAGGGCTGAAACCTGGGTTAGCCGAACAAAAGGGTCAGGAGAGGGTAAGGGGCCTGGACGAGAGCGTGCCAGCACTTTAGTGGTGATGCTGCCTCAGGTTGGTTTTCAGGGAGAACCTTCTCAAATGCCCCTTGCACAGCGGTGCTGGGCACAGGTTGGGGCGGTGCTGGGCGATGCTCAGCGGCTGCTGCCAGAGCTGCCAAGTGGGCAGAGCTGAGGGGAGGTCTCTGCCCCACGGTACCCCCACGGGGGACTGCCCACGCCTGGGTGGCCGGCACGGCCCCCACCAGCCAGTGGGGAGGGCTGCCCTGGCACACGCAGCCACAGAGGGTACGAGCGTGGGGGTCTCCTCCCCGTGGAGGAGGCAGGGGGATCTGCAGACCGTCCCATCTGCCTCACCTCCCCCAGGGAGCCAGCACTCCTGAAACATCCCTCAACTGCTGTTTTAAAACTTCCAGCCCACCTCTCATCTCAGCCCGCGACTAAGCTGCACTGCTTGTGGCAGCAGCAGGCACCTAACGCTGGCTTAGCTAAGCTCTCCAATCTTCATATGTTTTGGGCATTCTCAAAAGGACGTTTAAAACATGGCTTTCACATGCAGACTGTAGGTAGTGTATGCTGCTACACAACTTTTCATCGCTCTCACAAAAGGCAGGTACCCAAGGACACGTTCTTGCAAGTAGTATTTTACCACTCATCCCTCTGCAGCTGTAGCGACTTTGTCTAGGATGAAGTACAGCATCCCTTAGAAGACAGACAGGACAGCTCACTACAGCATGCTTCTGGCAGAAAGTTAATTAATCCTGTTGCACAGAGCTGTGCCAGCTGAATCCTCAGTACAATGGTTGCAGAACTGTCATCACCAGAGTTTCTTTTTATTATAGCCCCAGAGTAATGAAAACATAATTACTTCGCTTGCAGGAAATCTGGATCCCCTAGTAGTCTACCTGAAAAGCCTTTCATTTCCAGTTGTTCTCCTCAGGCTGAGGGAGCAGCTCATCCAACAGGCTTCTCCAACAATATCGTAGGATATTATGGATGGGCTGAGGATCAGTCAAGCTGGTTGCCTTTGCAATAGCTCTGTTATTGTCACTTACTAAATTTCAAACAATCATTCTTTTACACTTATGCTTGAGTAAGACCTCTGAACTTGCAGCAAGGCTCCACATCAATATTACAGCCAGCAGGTAGGATTACTGACTGTCTTTTCACCCTTGCTGTCACAGAAGTTGCAGCTTCATTCACTACCCAGAAGTCATGGGAGGGAATCATCTGTGCCTTCTGTGAAAGACAAATAACATCAACCACAGCAACGTAGCTGCTTCTGGTTCAGAGCAGCATGTATTTTTGCACTGATGGAAGGACTCATACTGGTAACACTGTAGAAGCACACAACATATGTACTCAAGTGAGCACTAAGCAGACCACATCATATCCCACACTGTGCAGAGCGAGCAGGTTTTGAGTGCTAAGACACCATGTTTTATTTTCATTTCTTTGTAAACAATGTTTTAGGGTATTCATAAAGAATGCAAAAACCCACTTGCATCCAGCATTTACTTTCCAGCATTAGACTAGATTAAGTTTAGGCTGTACTACAGAAGCTCCTTCTAACACACATCTGCCTAACACACTGTTCATCTTAGCACTGTACAGCTGGGGACTCCTAAACCTCTTTGTACCTGGATATGCCAGTCTCTGCTGCGTATCTTGGTATTATATTGTCTTACCTTTGTGTTTGTGAGTTATCTTACCACAGAAGACAAGCTTTGACATTTTTCAAAGAGCACTGGTAGATAATTGAAAGCCTTGCGGCAGCGTGGCTGTGTGTGCAGCACGCGTGGGTCCTTTGGGGATGCGCAGGGAGGAGGTGATGTTTCCCAGCTGCATCTCAGCTGGGCTCCCACCCTCTGTAACAAGGTGCAAAGATGATGTACTGTGATCTGGCTGTGTGCTGAGCTATGCTTCATGGGATGTGCCTCATTTGTCTCATCTCCTGCCTCCAGTGCTGTACCTGAGCTCGTGGAAAGCCACCCACACCATTCACCTCCTGTGAGACTGCCACTGCCCACAGGCACCAGGACAGGCAGGCAGCTCACCCCACCACGCGCTTGCTCCTGCAGCCCCTCCCACAAATAAATGCACCTGTAAAAACCTGTTTGCAAACCCAGGGTTTCAGGCAGGTATCAGTGATGCCCCTGAAAGCATGCTTTAAAGGTGTATGATTCAGCAAAGGCAGAACAACTTAAAGGCCATGGATAATTCATTTATTGCCATTTTCAGATAAAGCTGAATTTTGCAAAGAAATTCAGATGAGATATCTGATAATCCAGGTGATATATGTGATTTAAAATATTGAAGAGCCTCAGGGTAAAAGGGAAAAAAAAAAAAAGGAAAAAAATCAGAATGAGAAAAAAAAACAAACAGGAAAAGCTAAAGTAAACAAAGAGAAAAGGAACATTATATTTTCAACCTCTTAAAGCACAAAGCATTAGTAAATAGACACTTAAGGCTATAAAACAATAAAAAGATATAAAAGGCACAGAGACATTGTTTCTTTTACAGCAAAATAATTAATATTATTATTCTGTTGGCCTCAGTTGAACTTTCAGAGATTCAGGCAACCAAATTACTCAAGTTATAACACCATTAGAGAAAAAAACAGGACTGCATCACTTGATACTGTTGTTGCTTCCTTTGTAAGCAATACATCAACTTTCTTGAATTTTATCCCCATGTAATGAGACAGACTGTTATGACAGCAAGACATATGCATCTTGCCTCTGAAAACTTTGAAAACCACCTGTTTGGGTTCCTTCATCATTAAATGGATTACAAAGAAAATAAAATACAATGTTTTCTCCAGACAAAATACCTCCGGAGATGTCAACAGTTTGGAAAGTTTGAGTAAGCAAGATGTTGCAATTCTAATGCTGCACAAGATAAAATGAGCACGTCCAGTTACAACCGCGATGAGCGTAGAAGCTGTCAATGTGGGGAAAGGTCGGGCCCTGCTGTGGAGGAGCAATTTGTTGAAGATCTCAAGACAGATTCTTGGCCGTGTTTGCAGAAAAGCGGTGGGAAAGGCCGCCTCCATCTCCTGTTTTCTCTCTGGCCCAAGGAGCGGTGGGTCCAGCACGGCCAGGTGCTCCGAGGGAGGGCTGGTGGGTGGCCAGGGACATCACTTCCCCGGGGGGTCCCCTCCTGCACCTGCGGTTTGCTGAAAGACGTGCTGGAGAGCCACGGAGAGGCTGGCTTACCACTGCTCTCCAACATCTACAGCCACAGGTGGGGACGACGCGGGACTTTCCCTTTTCACTAAGGGATGGATGTGTTCACGGATCTACAGAGGGTGCTAGTTATTGATATTGCCTTTACGTTTCCACGAGCCTCCCCGGTCCACAGGAGCCCTGATACATGGCCACTTGCTTTCCCAGAGGTCAGTGAGCCCCGAGGATCTCCAACGGAGCAGGATCGTCACCGCCTTTGCAGTGATGAAGACACACAGGATGGGAAAGTACTGCATTAGGTGACCTCAGGTCTGTTTTTTCACTTGGTCAGGTAAGGCTGAGGTTTTATGAAAACGGAACATAAATAAAATAACGAGAAATGAAAAGCGTTCTGTCTGTGATCTGTGATCAGTGCAGTCGTTCATCAGGATGATGGCAGTGGGTCCCACGAGAAGCCTTTAGGAGGATCTCTCAGGACAGCCCTGTGCAAGGCTTCTCTCTGTAGCTCGCTTTCAGTCAACACAAATCATCTAATTATAGGTGAGCAGGGACAGAGCCAGCAGCTGGGACCAGGATATGGGTTCAAGGAACATACTCAAAGGGTCAGTCATTAGATACTATGTGAGCTGTCGTGGAGAGGTGAGGATGAGCCTGCACCCAGAGATCCAGATCCACACACCTGAACATTGCTCTGCTGAGCACATGAGAGACAGCCACTGGTTCACCACGGGCTGCAGCCAGCTCGGGACTCTGCTCCCAGGAACAAGCCTATGGGGAGCATGATTAAATTTTAGGGGGATCTACTGTATAATCAGCTCTATTGGAGACCAATTCTACTGTGATGTACAATGTACATATCCCTAGTGCTTATATATATATATGTATGTACAAGTATATTTATACACTATATACTTGATGGAAAGAGCTGAAATTCTGCAGTCTGCAATGTGGTGGGTGGTGGCAGCTGAGAGTTTCAGAACACTCGAGAAGCTTCTATTCAGCAATTGTTTTATTTCCTATTTGGGATAAAAGGCCATGGGCCTAGACACAAGAATAATATATTATGCATGCTGAGACTTTAGCTTTTATTCAAAATACATAATTTTATAGTGAGTGACATTTTCTAGAGAAATTTATTAAACAGCAGAAGCAGTGCCACTTACAGTCATGTAGAAACACATTGAAGCAATGTATTTCTGAGAAGCAGGTTATTTGATTTTCAGTCAGAGATGCAGAATTTCCTCATGGGTCCTGAGCAGCCAAGGATTTGGTTTAACTGTTTATTTCATTTGCCACAGTGACTTTCCCCTGAAATCGAGCTCTGAAGATTAGGTATCACCTTGTCTCAGAGCTTTGCGTTTGGCTGCTGTGCTGATAACTGCAATATACTACTGTATAGCTGACCACTGGCACTGCAGAGCTTATATTATTTGTTCCATAATTGTGGATTAAAATATTCCTAAGCGGACACGAAGTAGCAGAAACAGAGACTTGTCTGATGTACGCCGTGGGTTTTCAAAGAACATTAGACATATTTCAGCTGATGACATTTTTTCCATTCCCCAGTGACAAAATATTTTATACATTGGTGTTTCCTCAAGGGGCTGTTTCTGCACCACCAGTTACTTTTGCTCCTGTGCTTGATCTGTCCATTGAGGTCCCCAGCCTGGACACTACTCCTGCATGACCTGGCCAGCAGTGAGGGGGCTGGAAGGGATGTTTCCCCTGGCCTGCAGACTCTGCTTCTCTTCACAGCTGCCCACACACTGCCTTCCTCACACCAACGGGATTTTTCTGAATTCTGGCCATCTTGCAATTTGTATGAGCTGCCACAACCTTTTCTGAAGAGCTGCCACTCAGCCGGTCATTCACCAGCCTTACTTTTCAGGTGATCCTCTTTTCTTTTCTTTTCTTTTCTTTTCTTTTCTTTTCTTTTCTTTTCTTTTCTTTTCTTTTCTTTTCTTTTCTT
>JANXJC010000042.1:22802522-22819726 GCA_027564655.1 Leptodon cayanensis
GGTTTTATTTCTTTTCTTTTCTTTTCTTTTCTTTTCTTTTCTTTTCTTTTCTTTTCTTTTCTTTTCTTTTTCTTTTTCTTTTCTTTTTCTTTTCTTTTTTCTTTCCACCAAAATAAGGAACTTTCCATTGGTTCCCACTGAACTGGACACTGACTTCATACCTTTATTCCAGTTCACCTGGCTGAAGACAGGCTAGAAAATTTCCTCCAGAGACTCCTGCACCAAATCCAGAGAACCTGGCTGAGCAAGGACATGCTGTTTCACCAAATGACATGCAGCCTTGTGTTTAAAACCTCAGATGGTAAGAACTCATTCATATCTCTGGGTGAAGACCAGATTAAGAGTGCTTGTAGTTTATCTAGCTCTCTTCTGCCTTTGTGCTTTTTGTCCGTTACATTAAACACATGGCAGCTGGTTGCGGGTTGCTGCCTGCGCTGAAGCTTGCACTCGGGTTACCATGCAACCCTCTCGAATATGCTGCAGCAGGCAGTGATTTAGCCATTTTCTGAAATGCAGATTTTTCAGACCTCTCTGCATTTTGCAGCTCTTTTGGAATCACTTATCTTTAATTCTTAATTAGTCCATGTGAGATACAAGTAGTTACTTCTTAGTAATAAGAAATTACTTCTTCTTATTGATTTCCTGAAAAATTCAGTAGAGCGAATTAAGGGCAGCCCTGCTGTCCTACACCAACAGATGAGCATCGTGACATTGACTTCATGGCAGCATCTTTGCATAAGGTACATGTTGAACATCCACTGCCTGAAAAGAGGAGTTTCTTAAGCCCTCTGGCCTGCAACAGTACGGCACTGCTTAAAAAGTTACAGGAAATTCTCTGAAAAATGAACTTTCTTCAACAGCCCTGAGCAAACTTGTACCTACTGTGTTTCTCCAAGATCCCAAGGCTGAGCAGGCAGAACACGGGATAATGCCACGCTTCTTCCTGAAAAAGAAAAGAAAGATGAATGACTGACTGCACTTAATCTCCAAGGATTCAAGCTTTCTGATCGTCAAAACAAAGATGGGGTAAAAAAGGAAACAGTTTAAGGGCAAATGCTAAGTAAGTTACAAACCCACCACAGAGAGGCTCTTCAAAAGTAATTCTTCTACACAGCTGGCATTTTATATCAAGACAGGTAGGTTATTTTTCGCTGGCCCAAGGTGTAGCTGTTCAAAGCAGAACCATTTTTTCTTGCAAGGGTTACATGGTGATAGGATTTTCTTTCAATTCAGTGCACGAAGATTAAGATTTTAGTTGGCAGAAAGTGAGAAATTAGTCCAATTTGCACAGTAATTAGTGGTTACAGGTGCCACAGGTGTTGCTTCCTGTACTCACTATGCCCCATTTCCTCTGAGCATTTTCTGCTGTGCAACATTAATCTAACCTTGTTCATAATCTCGGGCAGCTTCAATATATCTCTGCTAGAGCTGCTCCCTTCAGTTTCTTGAATTCTACCATGATGGAGGCTTTCAAACTGTTTTTTCATGGTGTATCATGTCAGTGATTGGTTTCTTACCCATTCAGTTTATTTTAGCTGTCCTTAAAAATCACTTTTATCACTCCACTTTTGACAGAAGACATCTCTGACAGTTGACTGGGCCAGTTAAGTGAGCCAGCAGAATAATTATTTCAGTGTTGAATATTTGATATTGCCCCAGGACCCTGATGTCTGGACTCCTGTCCTGCCAATTTTCACTGCAAGGATGTGAAGATAGCACAGAGTAGCTGATGGAGACACTTGATTGCAACATGCCCTAAGCTCCACCACTAAGAGACAAGTGGTGCTGGCAGCCTGTGCAGTGCACATCAACTCCTTTCTGAAGTCAGGGACTCCAGAGCATCCTTCCAGAGATCCTGCTGAAATCTCTCCAGACCTGTACTCTTTACTGTCTCCAGCTGCCCTTCATTAGGAGTCATGGTAGTACAACATCTCCTGCCGTGAAATTTTCTTGCAGATTTTTGTTGCTGTATTTTCAAAGTACAATTCTCATTGACACGCTTTCTGCCAAAGCTAGGTTGATACAGCACCACTGTTCTCTTTATGCTGGTATTTGAGGCAAACCTCTGATCAAAATCATCAAAACTGCTAACCGTGTTCTGTAACACTTTAATTTATGCACAACCAAAGTACAATTGTTGCCAAAGACCCTTTTGTGGAACAGCAACCCTGTAAACTTTGGTTTAGCTCCAAAGGGAAGGCTGAAAAATCCACCCTTCATAGGGTGATAAAACTTACCACCTTTGATTATTATCTCTAAATGTATCACAGGTTGCTGCATGGAAGACGATAACTGAAGAAAAGTGAAAGGAAAATCCTGTCTCCATGCTATTTTTAATTATGAAACAGTTCTGGTGTTACCAGGCTATTATGAGATAATGAGTAGTTTTCACAAATGTGTCTGGGTAGCCAGATCTGTGACGGGAAATCTGAAGACTTGCTCAGTTGACAGTACTGAAGTTGTTCGTTTGGTTAGATTTTACTCTCAGCATGTCCCCTGGGTGAGCTCGGCCATACAAAACATAAAGTCACAGTAAGACTCTTCCAGAAGCTGGAAGAAGTAACAGCCTACAGACTTTGCATTGCCCACATTTGCCATCTTTTGTTTCTAAAGCATGACAATGGCTACAGAGTGTTGAGTTTCTGAGAAATCATTTCCTCGTGCCAACAACAATAAACATTTCTCTGCTTTGGCCACAAAACTGGAATATGTTGAGAGGAATAACACTGGTGTCTGTTGTCTCACCCTCTGACACTTGTTCAACAATCCGCTCCAAAATGTTGTTGTCATCTTCTAATCAGACTATACATCCACCCCCCCAAAAAAAAATGTTTCACAAGCAGGTTTTGCCAGCTGATAAGTTCCAGCAAGATGAGCCAGAGTGGTAACAAGTGGGGTCACAAGCCAGAAGGGCCGTGCAGCGCCCTGCTCCCCAATGTCAGGAGGAATTTGGAGACTACATGGTGCAAAGTTCAAACTGCTTCTCCACTCAGCACTCTTCTTGCACTGCAGAGTGACTCTGATGTCCTGGACTGTCTGGATCCAGGAAAAGGGAAGTACTTAAGATGCATTTTTAAAGATACTCCAGTGAAAAACAAGGCTGTGCTCAGGCCTGTAGTGAAGGAGTTTCCAAACTCAACTGCCTCCCCAGACCAGATGTTTTCAGAGATCACTCCTGCCTGACTTGTCTGTGACTGGAAACCTCTGCCCTTTCCCACTGCTTTTTCATTGCTGGAGCACTTCAGTTGTCAAAAGAGGATATAGGAAGCACAATACTGCTGAAAAGCCTACACATTAGTTGACAACATCAAGATACATCTGCACGATGCTGGATCTGTTCTCCTGCCCGTGGCTGTCAATACTTGCTGGTACAATTGATTCCATCAGGGTGATGATGACAGATACAGATCGTTCCCAAGTGCAGCAGATGCATGTGATCTAGCAGTTTTCATACCAGACTTCCTTTCCCAAATCTGAACATAGAGTGTTTTTAAAAAAGAGCAATGCAGTTAAGAGCTGAACAGCCTGTTACAAGCATAATTCCTGCACTCTGGTAATAGTACTTAGCCTTCAGAGCTGCAAACAGGCTAAAGGCAGGTAGCAAGATGTCCACATCAGGATAGTAGATAGGAGTTTTGGATTTGCCCCTTTTTTAAAGAAAGACATTATAATTATTTACATATTCAGAGGGACATTTTCCCAATCTGGTTTTCTAGATGTCATGTAACAGAAATTCTGTACAAAGACCACTTCAATTAAAGACGGGAGCCAGAGCCACTTATCGAGGTCCCACTTTCTGCTTTCAGACAAGGTACATACAGGTCCTCAGCTCGCTGCAGGGGAAGGAAATGGTGGACCCCATCTGTGCAAATGAAAGGATTCTCAGGGAAATGTCAGCCCACCCATCCATTTTAGTCCCCTTCTTTTGCCAGACCTGTGATTACCTTGGCTCTACCACATCTCCTCCTGCCCTGCCACCTTCCCACACAGGAACTGGTGCCTGGAGGAGGCACACATCAGCAAACCTCGCCGCTTCTCCAGACAGCTGAGTCTCAAGGCTGGCTGCCCTGCAAACATGCAAGTCAGGCAGGCTGTAGACAGGTTCTGTGCATCCTTTGCAATAGACTATAGAGAGGAATGACGGCCGAGGTGGAGGCGATCCTGTTCCATGTTCCTTTGGCAGAGGTGGCAATATGTGCCTCACAGCACGAGGGTTCACAGACATGAAGCACTCTAGGGGGTAGCTCGACACTTGGGCTGTCTTCAACTTGTAAGGGTGGGAGCTGAGATAAATGTCTGATCTATACTCTTGCAGAACTGGTGCACATGACATGGGGTTGCCAAGGATTGCCATATGATTTATTGAATCTGCTTTTGCTTCCATTTATTTGTTTGTTTGTTTTTTTCCGGTCACTAATGGGATCACCTGAAGACTGAAAGGGAATCTGAAAATTCATTTAAATGACCTTCAAGGAAACGTGAACTGCTTCAGCAAATCTGCCTCAAGTTTGCACCATAATCTGGTGAGCAGGCAGATGAAGCGTAGAATTGTCATGCACTGATATCTACAGGTTAAATTATTCATCTTAGTTGGTATCTAAAGCTTTGCAATATTTGTTAATTTTGTAAGAATATATTATTTTTTTTTCCTTTCATGGAAGCAGACAGCATTGAAATATTAGAAAATGAAATAAGAAAAAGGATATGTTATGCTTCTTGTTGTAAGAATATTCACTGGAGACACACAAAGTTTTAATGTTAATGTCTCTGCATCACTACTCCCTGCATGCTAAAATAGGTTTGGAAATGCTTGAAAGGTTAAAGCTTTTGCAAATTATGAAACCAGACCATTTTGGAGCTATAAATCCTGCTCATCTGGGATAGTTGTTCTTGTGTAAAACCTCATGTTTTCTTGAGAGACTGAGCTGAATATTTATGCTTAGCACATCAAACACAAGGAAGGCACAGAGGTTCACTTGTCTGCAGTGGGTATTTAAGAGTTTACTGTTGATAATTAAATCTAGAAATTATAATTAGTCACTTATCCAAATTGAAGTGCCCAGTTTTTACTCATTTAACTTTCCCGCATAGGACTGGTGTTAGCTTACCGGTTGCCCTGGAGCAATGTCTTTGTAAATCCAACTTTTGTCATTTATGATTTAATTATGCCCTGGTGGCTCCCACGGCCCCCTTTCTTTGCCAGCACAGAAACTGCCTCAGACAGGTGCACTTTCTGGTACAGGAGCTGATAAACCAAACTGGGAGAGTTTGGAAAGCACCTGCCAACAGCCAACGCGTCACCCAAACCCCCCAAACCTTGAGGAAAGGGCAAGGCTGATCCACCAGCAGGGGATGGCTTATGGTAACACACACCGTGTTTGGAGCTGGGGTTTGGTTTGTTCACCGGTGATGCACCAGCGGCCTGGCTACAACTCACTCCATTGCTATAAAGGGAAATAAATGTACCTCGTCCAGAGGAAAGTGAGGCTGAGGAAGGGGAGCACAGAGGACCACGAGTGAGGTTGCGAACCAGCAAACAAGCAAAGGAGAGGAACGAGCATCCTGACCAGCAATTGAGGAGGCATTCAAGGATGGCCTCAGTGCCAAATGTGGTGAGAACACAGCTCGATGTCTTGAGGTGTGCATGAGTGGCTTTGGGCGGCTGCTGAAGCACAGCCATTTGTGATCAGCAAGTGGGGATGGCGTTGTTTGCCAGGAAAACATCTGTCAAGGCAACCTTTCTGGGGTTTCAGGTGTGCAGAGGCAGAATCACTGGTGCATCCTTGGGGCTGGCGTTTTGTGCTGCTGCAGCAATACCCCACAGATGCAAATCCAGCTGACTGGGCAGTCAGACACGTTCTGGGGCCGTGCTGAGATGCTGCAGCAATGCCGCTGGCCGGCCGGTCCTAACACACAAACCCAAGGCCAGGTGGAAAGTTAGAACAGCTGACAAAGGAGAAACCCACATGTATTGGGAGGATCTGGCTCTCAGTTCAGGCTGAAAAACCTGAAAGAGGAAGAAAGGAGTCATATGAAGCTCCAGATGCCTCCTGGCACAGATCATCTGCTAAGGGCTTGGAGGAGACCCGGCGAAGTGCCCGGCCCCTCCAAGGCGCAGCTCAGCCCTGCCGAGGCAGGCTGTGCCCTCCGTGCTGCCACTGCCCTCCCTCCCTCCCCACGGGGCAGTGGCACAAACCCGGTCCCCAGTGCCATCTGCATCTCTCCAGCTCCAGCTCCCACCCGTCCACCTCCCAACGCCTCCAGCTGTGCTCCACAGCGTCTCGGGTGATGTCTGTACACGTACAACCCTTTACAACGGCAGCGCAGACCAGCCACTGGTCGCTCCAGCCCCATGCTTCCCGAAGCGATGGCGATATCACAAATAAGCTGTTGTCCAGACCTCCCCACCGCTATCTGAAATGCAATCCTACGTACTGTGTGCCTCACGATTCCCGTTTTCCTTTTCCAGATTATGTCAACACCTTAACTCTCACAAAAGCAATTCTGTAGAAGCCTTCTGCTTTCGCCAAATACAGTTTTGTGTGGTTTTCATTTCTTCTTAAATAAACACCTTCCTCATATAGTGAAATAAAATCCAGAGAGAGAAAAAAGAAGAAAAATAAACAAACAAAAAAACCTCCTAGCCTCTCCACAAACACCTCCAACAACCAGCAACTATTTGTGGCTCTTGTGACTCTGATAAGTCAGAGCAGAATATATAGATTTATCGATTTGGTTGTTGCAGGGGGATTTGTAAACATTTTCTTGGCTCAGAGCAGGCTTTCAGTGTCTCTCTTGGTCTTACTGTTGCTTTCCAAACCAGAAACAAAATAACTCGAGCCTTTGTTTGGGAAGTTTAACCTGTCATGTACCACCCTGGCCCCTCTGCCACTCATGGATTTTCTGATTCACATGGCTTTGGAGGACGCAACAGCCCATTTTTCTCTGTTTTGTCTTTCATGTGCTGCCCCTCATTCACCTTAACAGAACATGAGCAGAATGCATACACATAAAAGCATCTGAACATCGAAAAAGTCACACCCGCATCTCACCTTAAAAACAAACACCGCCTTTCAAAATTGCATTCACCCACCTGCAGAATAAATTCTGCTATTGTCTTCTCCTGAGCCTCCATTTCTCTTTCACCTACAAGGCACAGCTCAGCAGCTGTTGACAGCACATCTTACTGTCATCCTGGCAGATAACACTGAACAGCAATGGAGCACCCAGAGACTGACGCCAGAAAACACAAAAGAATATTTAATTCACAAAGGAATATTTAATACCACTACCAACGATGTAGTCGGTGTTGTACTGCAGAACACATGACATGCAGAGAAGTTCTCAAGCCATGCATCTAGGAGCCTCTTTGTATGAGACATGCTCCAGCACTTTACCCCAGACAAAACTGATTGAAGGTCTTGCTGTGACAGGCAACTCTTCTTCATTAAAGTTTTGAACCACTTCTCACTCCTGCTCTGTAAACCTGGACTGACTACTTTCACGTCAAGAGAAATCCAGTCTTGTCACACCAAGATGGAGAATGAAGTCTCACACAACAGCTCTGAACAAGTCCAATTCCTCCTCCCTGTATGAGTGGAGAAACATTTTCTCTGGAGGAAGGCGAAGGTTTGGCTGTGTGTGGGAAACCCAAACACCTGAACTGCTACAGGTTCCCTGCTCAGCAGGAGCTGTCAGACTGCCTCCACTTCCCCTCTAAGATGAGCACCCTAACATCACTAAAAATAGAAACTAATGGTTAGGTTTTATACAAATAACAGGTGGAATAAGATGTGGTTTAGATATAGGATTTTATATCTTCTAGATGAGAGGAAATTGATTAAAATGAAATCATTTCCCACAGCTAGGGTACCCTTGCAAAGCTGGTCCTCTTCTCCCATGTAATTTAATTTTATAGCATCCATAGCAGGTGTCTTCTGCTATCACCTGGTCAAAGCATAATTTCTGTTTCCTTCCCATCACCACACAATAGGCATGAAGGGTTGCATTTTTTGCTTTTGTGTGCATTTGGATGAGTTAAATAATTCATTGCTTAAATTATTACAATTTTACACCAAACTTTTCTGAATCCAGATGCTGTTTTACTTAAACAATTCATGCATTATGAAATGAGAGAAGCAGACTCAGCCCCCATACCAGCAGTATCCGCAGAGCTTGATCCCTAAGAAGCCAATACACTATTCCTATCACGCCATGTTTTACCAAGGAAATGCCCCCAGCTCTCACCATGTTACACAAAGGCAGTGCATTGCAGAACAGCAGAGATTTATCGCTTCCTTGTGTGTCCAGTGCAGCGTCTGCAAATTTCACAGCCTGCCCATCTAGCATTTCTGTATTTCTCTTTCATAACTTAATTAGCAGCAGGCCTTGAGCACAGCGGAGGTCAGGCAGCAGCATGGGGCTGATGCAAAGTGTGAAGCTTCACAGAGGTGCGGTAGAGACTACATCAGCCTCGCAGCCCCCCCCAGCTCTGCGCGCAGGGATACCCCCCTTTGCCTTCAGCCAGGCTTCGTCTCCCCACCCATGACTCCAAGATATCAGTAAACAGCAGGAGCCTCCCTGCTCTTTCCAATCAGTGCAATTAATTTGTAAACTGAGGGAACGTGCAGGTCTGTCCCTGGTGAGCCGTCATCCCTGGTGAGCCACTCTCTCATCTAGTGACTCCCGTTAGCCTACATCAAAGGTGATTATGGTGCTAACCTCACAGCTCAGCTACCGCTGACAGTAACTGGAGTGGGGAGAGAGCCTCACTTTGTACAGTCGGTCAAAGAACTGGTCTTGCATCCTGCCTGCCCTATGGAGACCCCTGGCTCCACAAACAGCTAACAGTTTGCCCTATGGAGACCCCTGGCTCCACAAACAGTTAAAAAGCAGCCAAAGAAAAGGAAAAAAACCTAAAGAAAATAAAAAAAAAATAAAATAAATGCTGTATGGGAGCACGGGAGAAACAAGTACAGCTGTGACCTAAGGTCAGGAACACTTAATTGTACCTATTAACACAAAGACATAACCTGTCTCTTCCCTGCTCCTGTCTAGCTGTGTCTGAACACCGGAAGTTTTTCTTCATGTAATGAGCTCTGTCCACCATCTGTGTGTCTCATTCCTCAGCAACATCTTCTGAATGGTCTCCAGAAACTGTGATCAGCCTGAAGGTCAGCTCAGTCTTTTTTGTTTAAGCTTACATAAGCATTGTCAGTGCTGTCTCTGTATCCACCCTTCTCCCTCTCTGTCCTCCTATGGAGGATGCTGAGTAGATAAAGGCACATCTGGCTGCTTTTGACCTTGCCAGGAGTGCAGGAGTGTGTATGGTCCTTCATTCCAAATTTTGAGCCTTTCTTCTCTAACCCCGGCAACTTACAGTTTCACTGAGCTTAACTCATGGAACAGACCCAAGCGCTCACCCAGCAACCAGCTCTTCTCAGGGCTGAGGACAGAGGGGAGTAGAAGAGGGCCATCCCCCACCTGGCAAAATTCCCCGCTCACCCCTCAAAGCAGCCTGCACAAGCCAGCAGATTAGTGGTTCCTCTGCCCACAGCATCAGGAAAAGCAGACTCTCAGCTCTCAGCTTACTCATCCTTTCCACCCCTGCTCCCAGGGGTGATGGTCTTCTGCTGTGGGAATGACAGAGCTGTCCATGTCCCTGCACACGCCTGCACAGTTGCACGGCCGTCCCCAGGTTGGTCTGGTGGGGCAGGAAGGTGGCAACTACCAAAGCACCACGAGCCAGACGATGACCAGTGCAGAGCAGCCCAGCTGAGTGGCACTGCATCACTGCGTCACCGGCGGTGGGCTTATGGTGAGCGTGTACTGATGTAATGCCGGGGAGGGGTAGAAAGCGCGGCTGCAGGGGGGCTGTTTTGATGGAGAGGCAGCCAGCAGCAGAGCTGGTATGAATCACTGCCAGTTACCACGATATCTAAAATTACATGAAACAACTACGCATAGTCTGAAGAATTACAAGCTAAGTACCAGGCAGTTTCCTCCCCGGTGCCAACAAGCTACAGACGTGAGCTGATTTGGTTTTATCCATTCCAGGCAAAAAATATGATGATTTCTCTGCCTGGGTTGTCACAGTAAAAGCCTCACCAGGCTGCGGCCACTGGCCTGGGGGCAGGAGCCGGAGGCATCTGTCACACAGCTCTTCCTCTGCCATCACTCCATTTCTTTGGGCCGCCCTCGTGATTCTCCCTAGTACAAGAAAAACATCTTGTATGCACGTCCAAGCACCTTTCGGACCATGTGTTTCTGAGGCTTGATGCAGATAGACTTTGTTCCCCAACCTGGTGAACTTGTGAAGAAACCTCGTGTCGTGGTTTAACCCCAGCCAGCAACTAAAGCACCACGCAGCCACTCACTCACTTCCCCGCCACCCAGTGGGATGGGGGAGAAAATCAGGGAAAAAAAAAAAAAAGTAAAACTCATGGGTTAAGATAAGAACAGTTTACCAGAACAGAAAGGAAGGAAAAAAAGAATTAAAATTAACTCTGTCGCAGCTGAAAACAGGACACCTCACCAGTATGGAGCACAGTCACGCCTTACAAGAAGTGCCGATTTTTCATACTGGCATTCACAGCTGCCTCCCTGGTGGCAGCACTGAACCCAATTGCTAGGTAATTTCTACTTAGTATCCACAATAATTTGCCCCAGCCTCAAAAATAATTCCGCATGAAAAAAACCTCTCTTTTCCTGATATATATCCAGGTTAATTGGAAAGTGTCAATCACATACCATGAACCACGGACTAGGGTGAAAAGGTAAGTGCCCCCCATCCTGTGCTGCTAAACAGAGAGGTCACCCCTGGTCCTGGCCCTGATCCTGCTCCCCCGGTGCCCCGGGCTCCTTTCCTCTCTCACCTCTCACCCTCTTCTCACCAGGGTGGGCACCGCGGGGGAGCGCAGGGCCGTTGCTGGTGTCCCGTGTCCCTGACAAGCCCTGAGAGCTCCTGGGAGCCGAGGCCACAGCGGGGTGGGAGGTTTGGCTGTGGCCCCCCCGGGCTGGGAGGAGCGGTTCCAGGTCTGCTCTCCCCACAGCGGGCAGCCACCAGTGCCACGGCACCGATCCCAGGCTCCTGCAAAGCTTCCCAGGCACTCACCTGGTTAAAAGCTGGCGGCATTACCGAGCTCACACGTCTCCCAGAGCAGACAGGCATTCAGCCATCACCCCTTCATCCCTGCCCGAGCATCCTGCCCTCCTCTCCACGCAGAGGGAGCCTTGCCCAGCAGGCAGCGATTTGCCTCTCCGGCAGATTTCAGGAGATGCTGCAGCACTGAGCCCAAGCTCTCTGCTCTCCCACCCCTTTGCTGAGACCCCGGGGGCCGGCACCTGCCCCTGACAGGGACCCCACGAAGCGCAGTCGGCACTGGAGAGCGGGGCACCCTGACGCGGGTGGACGATGCCGCCCTGCTGCAGACCGCTGCACGAGGGCCAGCGCTGCAGGGACACGGTGCTGGTTTTGGTAAGTCACACAGGCAGCACGGCACCGCACGCCCGACTGGGATAACCCCCCCGGTGCTTGGGCAAGGGGCGATTAACAGAGCAGAGGTGTGTGCGGCAGGTGGGATGATGAAGAAGTAACCCTCGGAAAGATGCTTTGCATGTGCTTTTCATAACATGCTAAAATAACTCCCATAGTACTAGCTTCTAGTAAGGCGTACACTGACAGAAATGCTCTGAAATTTATTAAAGATAAGCCCATGAATGAATGAATAGGAAATATTCAGACCGTGGCTCTCACTGCTTTACAGTTAAACATACACATTCTTGTTAGAGCCAGCTAGGTTTCACCACTACCTGTGTGTAGGGATAGTTATATGACTAAAACTTAACAAATCGACATTTTTGATGAAGGAAATGAGGCGTTTTCATGAATTTAAAAGCAAATTATTAGATTTTTCTGGCATCCATAAATGTTTTGACCCCTTTACTGGAAACATTTGAGGAATGAATTTACAAAAAGTATTTGTAGAAACCTCACAGAAGTATGCAAAACAGCAAATGGAGCCAGAATATTCTAGGGGCTGGAAGTACCCTCAGGGCATCCCTGCCTGTATCCTCGTGTATTTGGGGGGAAAAGATCTCTTCTAATCCTTGCACTTTATATTCAAAAACGTAAAACTCACTGAAAAGATTATCTGAGGAAAAAAGAACCTGTTTAATAACATTACACCTCTCTGTCAAAGAGCAGAAACACAATAATTTAACATGCAAAATCAATTATACCATGGAAATAGCAAAGCTCATGACTGCAACGTTGTTAAAAAGTGTTTTCACATACTGTGTGAAGTAGCTGTAAAAGCAGATTGTGAGTTTTTAGAAACATGGTTGTTAGCAGAAGAAATCTCAGCCAGTAGTAGGCAGCAGCCAAGAAGTAGGAGCATTATCACTATCATCCCTAATTTAGGAAAACATTCTTGAAGAAATTGCTCCAGCCAAATGTGTGTAACATTTGGCTCCAATTTAAATCTCACCTAAACCAATATGTTATTGGCAAGGCAGGATGGAATGTGAGATCTTTGGTCTTAAAACTACCACGCTTAAGTTTCTCTCAGTTTGGCAGCCACCTTTGTAGCTTTTCAATGGGATGGTGTGAAGTGAAGGATTCGTGCGCCTTTTGGGGCTCAGCTTTCTTTTCAGACCTCTCAAGGGCAGCATGAGGGCTTCTGGCCCCAGTGCGTCCTTCCAGCCTTACAGAATGTTTCGCTCTCAAAATCTTCTGTGCACTCGAGTCCTCCAGCCTAGTTCTGTGCATGTTGCACCATTGGAAATGGCTGCCTTAGCTCAGGCTCTCAAATGGCTCATTATGGCTTTCAGCTCAAGCTCTGGCTTTGAGAACATCCAGCAGCTTTCATATCTTCAGGACAAATTTAGATTTTTTTCATGCTTTGTTATGGAGATTGCCACACTGCAGAGCAATTAAATATTAAACATCAGCAATATGGCAAAGATGAAGCTATAGTTTCTGTCTTGGGGACAGACAGTATTTGCCCACCATTCCAAGATGTTTTGCAGTATCTGGCTCCTTCCCGGGAAGGCAGGCCTTTGCTTCAGTGTCACGGACAGCAGGTCTGCAGGCTCCTCTCTGGATAATCCCACCTGCACATTCAGGCTGCAGGGTGCTCCCCTCATCTGAGAACTGCGAATTGGAAGCAACAGGGGTCTGCTGAAAAATAGGTGGTTCTTCCCATTCGCTACGACAGCCACGATGCAAGCTCCCCCCAGAAACAGTCTGCGTTCCCGCGGGTCTGCTCCAGTCTTGCACAGAGGAAGACAAGCACAGCGCGGCGTTTCTTCAGCTGGCACCCACCAGTGGGCAAGGAGAGGGGGTCAAGTACCTGGCTGCCGCAGTTTCTGCAGAAACCTCCTTGCTGTCGTGACTGCTGAAGGCTTCCCTTGTGCAATGTGCCCACCAGCACTGTGCGGAGGAGCACGGGACAAGCACCAGCTAGGGCACACGCGCTGCTGGCAGAGGCAGAGCACGGGCAGCACAGCTCTGCAGTGCTCCGCTGCTCATGCGCAGGTCCTGAAGACATCCAGGACCTTCACTCCGAGTGGCTCCGTTCAAAGGTGCTGAACTAGAGCAACTCCTACGCGCGAGCTCAGAGCCAAGGGCATGAATTGCATGTTTCCTACCTAGAGGATCTCAGCCCTCTTAACTGGATACCTCCCACCCTCTCTTCACATCCCACAGCTGCTAGCGTTCCTTCATTTTACTTTCAGATGGTGGCATTTCAGCAAGGATAGAGAGACACAAGTATTAATGTGTTCATGTGGTCAAGACAAATATTACAAATGGCAGTAAAAGCATTATATGGCACAAAACTATTAGTGACAATTCATATTGACAATTGTGTATGAGAACCGCATGCATGTGGAAATCAGAAAACTTAAAAACTTCACCTCCACCAAAAACATGGTTTTGTTATATCAGTCTTTCATACTTAGTTCTGCTTACCATTTTTGAGAAAAGTTGATTTAAAAAATACAGCATATCCATGTACCTCAGAAGAACTTAAAAATAAGGGCAGGAAACAGGTTCTAAAATGTTAATACATAGGAAGCTCTTTGTGACATGAAATTATTAATTTGTGCAATGACTGCATAATTAATACTTGGTCTCATCTCATTCACTTTTAAATGTATTCCCACACTGCATAGAAGTTGTTGGCTAATGAACTAAACAGTTTGATGTTGATGAATCACAATTTTGCCTATCAATATTAAAATATTGCCAGAGGTATGTTTTTCAGTTTGGGTCATGAAAGTTTAAATTGTAATACTGTCAAAAACATAGACATCATGTTTTCCCAAGCCTCAGTGCAGAATCAGAAGAGTCCAAGTTTTGTTTTCAGAGATGGGGGTTTTGGACCATTTTTATTTGCCTTCTTCCATTCAAGCAATGACATGAACATAAGGTATCTTGCAAAACTTCAGACTTATCAATAATAGCATCTGAAATGGAGAAATCCAGTTACTCGGGAAACCTCAAGTCAAAACTAGTTTGTTCCTTGGACTATGATTAATGTGGTAAGCAATACCAGATGGTAAATGCTTTGAGAAGCCTCTGCTCTCAAAAGAAGTGTTAATTACTTTCAAAGCTGCAGCAAAAGGATAACGGAGAAAGAACAGGTCCCAGCCCAGCGTTAAAGGGACACAGGAGCCAAGGGCACCTCAGCACAGGGTCTCTGCCAGAAGCCTCGGCGAGGGACCCCACGGAGCCGGGTGCTCCCACCCAGCACTCACCTCCTGGGCAGGAGCAGGGTCTCTGTGCTGGGTCTCCTGGGGCACCTGATGGCATCCACACCACCCCACTTGCCTCCCACATGCTACCCACGTACCACAAAAGCCATCTCCTGCCTCCAGAGGAGGAGGGTACCTGCCAGGCTAAGACAGCCAATAAACCCTTTACGCTCCCTATGATAAAAGACAGGAAACACTGGCCTAGTAACAGGTTAGCCACATACTTGTCCATATTTTGGCACCACAATGCCTTTTAGGCACTCTGGTGGCTGGCAGTCTTGCAGCGTTCGTAGCTCTGGCGTCGGTGGCAGGCAGCACTTCTCCATTAAACACATGCTTAATTGCTGGGCCAGGCTGGTTCTGTGATGTTCTCCACACAGCACCGTGGGCTTTATGCTACAAGCAGTTTTCATCAAAGGGACTGTAAGAGGAGGAGACCGTACGGCTGCTAAAAATGATTTAATAAGCAAAATATTTTGTCATGAGCTGAGCATTTCAGCAGGAGAAGATAGAATATGTTATACACCCTTTAATGGCTTGGGAGACCACCGAGGTATCTTCTCACTCTCCATGGCAGAAACCACCTGAACCCTACCAGTACAGCCACTTGCACGTGTAGTCATGCCTTGTATGTTTTTGCAGACCTAAACCAGAACCCAGCAGTAACACAGACCCAACAGCACAAGTGTACTTTTTTGCATGTCTGGGAAAACCGCAGCCTCCCATCCCATTTCTGGAGGTACAGCTATGTCGCCTTGGCTGACCTTCGCTGCAAAACCATTGCTGGGCTGGCCAAGGGAAGGCGTGTTAGCTTACGCCGTGAAGGTAAAGCAAAACCAGACAAAAGTGAAATTCCCGAGTCATGAATAGTATCAAAGGAGAGATGCCAGTGTGAGAAGCCACACCATTCCAGCGTCGGGGAGCAGAGCCCAGGCACGTCCGCTCTGCAGGACGAGCCCAGCAGCACAGGTAGCAATGCCCAGCCGCAGGTAGCAATGCCCAGCCGGCCCCCAGCCCGACAGGGACACAAACTGCAGCCGTCAGCACATCGCCACTCTCTGCCCTCCACTGCTAACAGCCCTGGCCACCCCAGCACCAGCCGCCTCTTTTCTTTATTGGACAATAAATACATTTCTTGCACACCTGCAAGGCATATAAGCCTGCTTCCAAGTCTCTGTGAATGGTAAAAATGCCCAACTAAAATGGACACAAGGCAGAGGGTTACAGACGAGAGCCCTTGGGAAGGAGGGCTCGGAGAGCAGGAGCCACAGAGGAGCAGCTCTGAGCCGCAGAGCTCAGGGTAACAAAGGTGGGATTGCAGCCTGCTGGACTCCGACGAGAGCCACGCACAGGGAAGGGGAAGAGGCTGGAAATGCCTGGCTGCCTGGGGAAGAATGACTCCTTGGAGAGCTCAGCCAGGTCCAGGCTAAACTGGGAGCTGGAGGAGTGCAATTAGATGATGATACCAGTGGCAAGAAAAAGGTGTCCATTTTGCTGAGATTCACCACTGCTTCAGCAGCTGCTGACGACACAGCCCTTGCTGAGGTGGTCGAAATTCAGCAAGATCAGCTGTCTCAAAGCCAGATAAGGCTTGTGGACCGATGCCCCGTTTCATGGATTAAAGAGAAAAAAAGCCACAAAAATTTAAAAAGACAAGATTAAGGAGATTCAAAGAGCGTCATCACTGCCTTTCTGAAGTAAGCTGACTTAGTATGTGAGATAGAGACTTCTCAGAGGTACAAAATGAACAGTCCAAAACTGATCACATAGTAAAGCAGATTTGAATCCCCAAAGCAATGAGAAATTGCTATTTCATTATGAATTTCCTCCAGGGGAAAAAAAAAATAAATGCTTCTGCATTATCAGGTACCACAAATAAAACACCAGCAATAAATGTAAACTCTCTGTAAGGCTCAGCAGTCCCCAGAGCCTGTGAGCTTTGGTTGTGATCACTCTCATGGCACACAGCAGCAATTGCTGCTTTGTGAAGGGCAAACCAAGGAGATCTTCAGGTCCAAACAGGAACGTGACAGGATCTGATATTGATGACAAACACAGATCTGTCAGGTTGACAGCAGACAATCCACAGGGAATCGGGAGGGCTCCTTGCAACTATGAAATTGAAGGCAGTAAGTGAAGACTTACTTGGATTATTTTACAAGTAGAAAGAATAAGTCTTAAAAGCAAGTCTGATGAGAGGTCTGCTGCTTCTGTAATTTCACTGCTCAAAAGGTCACACTACAGAAAAGTCAGTTCTTCTAAAAACACCTACAGAGGTAAGCCTCTGGAGCAACTGCAAAAGTAAAGTAGTTGCTAATGTACACTTAGCCTCTACATCACTGAGAAGGTAATAACTGAGAGCTGTTGACACGGAAGTCACGGACTCACCTCACGATCAATATGATCAGGTGAAAGCCAGTTTATTGTTAGAATACACACATATTTAT
>JANXJC010000042.1:22819826-22837596 GCA_027564655.1 Leptodon cayanensis
TTGTTTATTCTGTTCAAGGCCTTCTAAAGGCGCCTGCAATGCTCTTGTGACCAGTGTTAGCTAAATGTGTTCCCACAGAGAGCAAATGCACCAACAGCAGTCTTGAAAAATGTGAATTCGTCCCCACCAAATGTTAGAACTTGAACAGTCCCCATCAATACCTTTGGGGACTGCAGCATTGGCCCAAAAGCTCTAACAGGAAAAGCTGCATTTGGAAAAAGGGTCAGCTCTTAAGTTTCACAGACCTTGTTTTCTTTCTTCTGCAATACAGTGAGAGACAGAGAAAGCTCCTTGCTTGCACAGCACAATGTCCAGCAGACTTGAAGCCCTTCGGCACTGGCAAGAATGGTGTTGTCTGACCTGCTGCCATTTCCAGCCACCAGCCCAGCCTTGCACAAGGCTCAGCTGGCTTAACTTCTACTGAGAAATGAGAAAGCAGTCACCTCATCAGAGCACAGTGAGGATTTCAATGTACTAATCTCTACAGCTCCTGTATATAAGAAACACCGAAGACTCCAAGAAAAATCAAAGCCTGAAGGACATTTCGATACTGCATGCTAGCATTTGCATTACAGCCTGCTCCCACCGCTTGGTGAGATATTTTGGAGCAGGTACTACAGCAGTCCTGGGCACTACTGACAGGAGCTGCCCGGAGAGCTTCCCTAAGGGACTGTCAGACTGAAAAATGAGGAGAAAACATACAACAGTATCAGGAGCAGTGATGGTTTGTGCAAGCCTCCAACAAGGCTGCTGTTCTGCAGTGATATCAACCGAAGTCATGCTCTGACTTCTTCCAAGGGAAGATCCATTTCACTGTTGGGATTGGTGTAATGCAATGGGAAAGATGCATCTCCTGGACAAACTGCTACTCGGTAGGAGGAAATAGTGGTGGCCTCACTATTCTAGAGATACCTTGTGGTACAGGGCACCCTTCCAATAAAGGCAGTATATGCTGCTTCCTCTAGCAGGTCAGGAGCTTTACGAAAGCCCTGGCTTTAAGATTTCTGGCCTCAGCTGAGCTAAGACCCTAGACAGTGGGAGAGATGGTCTGGGGAACGGACTCTCAGCAGCCGCTCTGTGATAAAATTAATTTGTTTCAGTACACGCTGCCAGCTACATGGTCCATGGTTGGTGCTGAGGGTCTACACTGCAAGAGCTGGTGGCTTGCTGTGACCTGCATCATGTTCCTGACACCATGTCCCTGACAGCCACTGGGGATGGGATGGACCATTTCCAAAATCCAGCTGCAGTGCACCTTCCACCCTCTGACCCCCGTAACCACCAGCGATGGGGGACAGAGACATAGCCCGCTGCACCATGCGGCGCAGGGAGAGCACTGAGCAAAACCTCCCCGGCTTTCATCCTCTGCACCTCTGAAGTCACCTGCCACCGCGGCTGCAGAGCCCCCGAAAGCTGCATGGTGCAGGGAGGTGTCCCTGGCTGCAGCACTGCCAGCACGGTGTGCCGCCGCCAGTCCAGCCGTCCCCGCTCTCGCTGGGATGTTCGCCTTTGCTGACTGACAAAGAGCTTGCAATTTGTTACCAACAAACCGCTGCTTCACTAACATCGCTGGGGCTTGCGTTGACTGGTTGCTATTAGGAATATTTAGTGCCCGATTCCCTCTGCAAACCCGGCTCTGCAGCAGAGACTTCTCAATGGTAGAAATTAGTATAGCTCTAAGTGCTTAACCAGGCTAACAGCAGCAAACCACTTTTAGAAGGATTAAGGATCTTTGAACTTACACTATGAAGAATTTCAAGCCTTGAAATTTTACTCCTAAGGATATACAAATTCATATAAAGCTTCATATAAATCTCACAGACTGATTTAGGAGCAAGTATTCAATTTCTAGTTACTTCAGGGATTACCTTTCATTGACGCCTTTACCAACATACATAGCAGTGGTACATTCTTCAGCTACATTGAGGAAAACATTGTACCAAGTACTGACCATGCTCAGGAAAACACCATTTCTACCCCAAACTGCTCACCATCTGAGTACATCAGCTAGAACACAATGTGACATATCAGTTTGTATGACTTGAAAGATTATACATTAACTAATCCCTTCAAGTATATGACCTTGTTCAATAGCACTTTATGAAATAATTTTAATAAATAGAAACCTAATACAAACTGTGACTGTGCATAACCAAACATAGAAGTAGTTTTGTAATGCACAAAACTATCAGACATGTCAGAAGGCAGCCATGAAGACAGGGAAATAGCTACACTGATATTAAAGGTGGGGCTGAAGAAGTTTACAAAGAGGAAAATAGGAACTTCACCAGGGCAAGAGCGTTGAAATCATTGGAGTGTGATGTCTCCTGGGGAAGAAGGACCAACTGCCTAGTACCACCACTCTTCATGTGAGATCCCCCCAACTTCTGTAGCAGTGGGGATTTGGCTCTGGGATCTGTCACTTGCTATCAGATATACTGCATCTACAATTAATCCACTAGCCTAATTTATCATACGAGAAAGTTTGCCAATCATGAATGAGTAATGAATGAACAGTTTGTCCTACTGTGCATTTCAGCCACCTTTCAAAGAGATTGTCAATAATAATGTTATTGATCACTAAACCCAAGGAAAGAGGGAAACAATAAAAAGTCAAGATACAGATTCCTCTACTGGCATTTGAGTCACAACAGCTCTGAACCCCACTAAAATAAAGCCACCTCCTGTCTATGTGCTGCACTGAGTAGTCACTGCTCAGCAGGATCCTAGGGGAAATATCCCCTGATGGGGCTGAGGACCAAAGTCCCCCTCAGCCTCAGAGATGCATCTTCTATGAACCAGCCAACCCACCTACCCACCAGCTCTCAGCTGTTTAGAAAGACATCTAGTTTTGATGTAAACACTTCAAGTGATAGAGAGCCTACTGTACCCCAGGGTGAGCTGCAGTTCTGGTTAATCACAGTCAGTTGTCAAGACCCGTGTCTTATGTCTAGTCTGAGTTTGTCAGGTTTTAGCTTTCACTGACTGACTCTTGCTAGGCTTTATTTCTGCTAGATTAAAAGAGCTGTTAAAAGATGTTTATATTTCTAGCTGCCAGCTCTGCAAACTTCTCCAAGGCTCTGACAGTTGAGCCAAGTTTCTTCCTGGGGATAGGGGAAGCATGAGCTCCAAATAATAGACTTCATATGCTAAACTTAATCTTCAGTGACACTTGTGCAAACAAAATGCCTTCAAAGGCATTGCTAAAATATAACTGACCAGCCATGCAAGCAGAAACAACTGAAGATGCACAAGGAGATGACTCAGCTCACTGCTCCCACTGCACAGGGTCTGCAGCAGCAGAGTTAAAAAAAGTACAGGCAGATTTTATGTCACTCAGACATCAGGGAACTCCTCACAGAAAAATAATCTCTCTCTGAAAAGTGTCCTTTTAGCATGTTAGTGCATCCATTTCCCCCATCACGAGGCACTCCACAGCCAATGAGGGCATGAGACCAGCCCTGTGCTACTGCACCCAAATGCGACGGCCCCACGGAGATGGTGCGGTAGCTGTCACCCCAGCAGAAGGCGAGGGAACAGGGCACAGGACAGCGCAAGCGGTCCTGCCAAGGCAACTCCCCAGACCCCTCGCACCCAGTTTGGCCCTGACCACTGGAAGACAAACCATGCTGGTCTCCCCAGCATGCCTCCACCAGGGCACTGGGAGGCAAGAGCGGGGCAAGGTTCCTGCCCTGGGGCCGCTCACTGTTCACCCGCAGCATCACCCCAGCAGACCCAGCTTCTCCCTGACACTGATTTCCAGGTACTTATGCAGAAAAGTACAGTGTAGCCAATTATTTTGTGTTTGTGCCCAAGAAATGCTCTGTTCAATTGACAAATTGACCAGAAAAACAAGCAAGGCACTTCCCACCTTCCCCATCCCTTTGAGTGCCAGCTTGCTCTGTGAGCCGAGCTCTCCTGCAGCAGAGGGAGGAGATCCTTTGAACAGGGAGTGAAGTGTTACCTGTACCTAGAAGAAATCTTAATTGGATATAAGAAAAGATTTTGTATATTCAGTGTAAAGGAGACTAAGCCACTTAAAAAAGGATCAAACAAATCCTCTGAAGTGGGCCACTATCATTTGATCAGCACTTGGTGTCTTCAAATTGAGAAGAGACTTTTTTTTTTTCCTTTAAGTTTGAGAAGAAGATGCTCTAGTTAAACTGCAGGTTTGGAGCCTATTATGCCCACTTAAGTAAGTGGAAGAGTACTATCCCCACTGCAGGAATTACTAGCCTTGTATGCAAAACCTATCCACACAAACGAACAATTCACAAGGTTTAGAATACAGAGCTGGGGGATGCATGTGAAAGAGGGAAAGGCTGGTTTCATCAGGCTCAGGACCTGGGAAACAGGGCAGTATTCCCTCCTTTTCCTGACACCTTTTGCCACTTGGACCAGAGAGCAGCAGTTCTGCTTTCAGGACGACCCACAGGTCTGCAGCTGGCAAGAGCAGAGGCACTTCAGCCCTCAAGGCCCCCTGCGGCATGCTGCACCCAGCACCGGAGGATGTCCTCCCCAGCCTGGGAAGCAAAGGCACAGCTCTTGAGCAGAGTACTAAGAGCACTGCATGACTGGCACCACTGCAAAGGTGGGATGAATTTTATTCCAGCATCCCTAGTTCTGCCTGTGATTTGCTGTGGCAGGAGCCATCCCTCGCCGCATGCCTTTTGGCACTCAGCACCACGGCCCCCATGCAGAGCTGGGTGATCTCAGCACCCAGGGCTTGTAAAGGCAGCAGAAGGCACATAGCATTCCCTAAAGGAGCCGGAGCTTTGTCAGAGACCTCTGCTTCCTGGCTCGGCAGCTCAGCTTTGCTTCAGTGGAGAAGGTTTTCTTTGAGAAGATTTAATCTCTAGCCACCATTGCTAGTCACCATGCTCAAAAAGCCTGGCAGCAATGGAAATCATCAGCACAGGAGCCGGAAAACTCCTCTGCAAGTTCTGCCATTGTGAAGGTAGCTGCCCCGTGCCCTTGCCCTTGTCAAGGGACAGGCTATGTCTCCCTGCCCGAGAAGCAGCACAGGAGTGCCCAGGAGGGCACTGGCTGCCCTGGAGCAACCCGGGGTGGCCAAGGGAGGTGCTGAGCTGGTCCCCAGGCGCAGGGTGCCATGCTGACACCAGGAGCACCGGCACGGGACGCAGCATGGAACCAACGTGGGACCACCCAGCCCAGGAGAATCCCTCCTGTCCTTTCTGGAGGAAGCAGTCTTCCAAGGTTGAGAATTCAGCCAAAAAGCACTAGAAACAGTGAAATACTAGAATAGAGCAGAGGACATTCAAGCCTGCAGGACAGAAACTTGGCACTGCCAAAGAAGCCTGAGCCCCTGACAATGACCCTTCTTGTGTCAAGAAGTGCAAATGAAGTGTGCTTAGAGAATAAAAGAAGAGAAGGAGCACTTCTCTGCATATGCAGAAATAAACGCACTAACTGACCTAGAGGTAATTTTCAGTAGACACTATCTTTTATGGACACTGACAGTAGATACCACAGAAAATTTCATGAAGACCTGCCTTCCAGCACACATACATTTCCCATCTGCACACACAGAAGAAGCCCTACCTGACTGAGCTCAGATTACTTATTTTCACGTATGCTGATCATGCAAGCCTGGCAATTCACCAAAGTTTTTGTTTCACAAATACCCCGATCCCTCCCAGGAGCCAAGCCCTCTCCAGCCTCAGAAATCATCTTTCTAGATAGCCTAAAAGCAAGCAGATACTTATAAACTCCTATACAAGCATAAGGCATTATTTTGGAATAAGCAAGCCTCACTACAATCTCCTGACTTACCTTACACAGGAACACAAGCAAGACCTGTAAAACTGATAGAGAAGGGAAAAAAAGGCACCTGGACCCAGTTTTATAAAAGGCCTTTGTGGTTGTCAATTGCTGAGTCACTAGATGTGTGCTTAGCTGGTTTAGCTCACCTGTGAGCAGCCTGGCCTCCATGTGCCAGGAGCAACGGTGCCCTGCGCATCAGATTCGGGGGTCCACCGGCGGGCTCTAGGGGGGCTGCAGGGGGTCTGTAACCAGCTCAGAAAGTCACTGTGGTGCAAGCTTTTAGCCAAGCCTGGATGCAGCACAAGCTCAGAGGCAGCGCCCTGCACGTGGCCACATAAGCAGTGGTGTGAGCACGGACGTGGCAATTGCTGCTCCTTTTCTGGCCCTGGCACTGCCTGCCGCCCCAGCTCCGTTCACACTTCCCAGCCTTCTGCAGCAAGGGCTGGGTGCGCACACTGCACTATTTGCCTTCCAGAAGCCTCAGTAACAGACAAAACATTTCTTGGTTATGGCCTGCCACAGAGCACGGCTTTGCACTGCTATCAGGTAATGAAACTTCATTTGCATTCACGCCTGAGGTTCACCAATTCACGTGGCATGGCTTTATTTTTGTGGTGGCTTGATTTTGTAGAGATGTGCGATGCTCTGTAGTTCGTTGCTGAATTTGGATTCATACTTACATTGCAATCTATTTTTAGGACTTGGAACTTTTAAAATTATTATAGTTAAAGTCAGTATTCATATACACATATATGTATATAATTGTTTAATGGAACCAAGGTGCAAATAATTAAGAAGATAAAATAATGCAAGGGTTTTAACCAAAATGTCCCAAGTCACTTAGCCTGGTAAATCATTCATCATGAACACAATATTTAACTAAGTAACATTACGATGAAATAAAGCTGTCCATCAGGCTCATGAAAGGACCAAGTTAGCCTGTTTCACCTACTGCACAGATGATTAAACAGCAGCATGGTGTTCTCATATTAAGTGTCTGATTTTATTTCCAGCATATAGGAAAGTCAGAATGGAGGCTATCTCCTGTTCCAGTTGGGCGCTAGCAACATCACGTATCTTACATGAGATAATCACCCTTCCGGTGCATCTAAAATTTCTAACCAAGACCTGCATATTCATTTTACAGGTGTTAAGCCCAATGGTATGTAGGAATTCCTTTGGATTTAATGATGACTAAAAGTAGTTTAACTTATGTCATTCTCAAGCTCATTTTATAATTCAATCCTTGATATCAAAGTACTGTGCAGATAATACACATAAGAGACACCAACCCCCAGATGTCCAACAGAAGCTGAGCAGGTAAAGAGAAAGTTAGCAGTGGAAACCCTGACCAAGGTTTTAGAGCAAAACATAGGACGTATTTGCACTGGCATTAAGGACTTTGTATTCCAGTAATATTTGCCAAGACATTTGGCACAAGCCAGACTCTGTTGTGCTGGATGCAGCACATTTGGAAATACCAGGGAAAAGCAGTCTGCCTGCAAAATGTTCCGATTAAAAAATTTAAGAAAACAAAAGTGATGATAAAGGCCCATTACTGTTTCTGACGATAGGTGGGTATGGGAAACCCAGGGAAATTAAGCTTGTCCAAGGAATCTAGTGCTCTTCCCCCACCTCCGATCCCAAAACAAGGTTTCCCCTGGATCCTGCACTCTAGTCCTAAAATCTCACAGCGTTTGTTGCAGGGCTCAGCAGCTAGGCTGAGCCCTGAGGTTTCCCTGTGACTTATCTGCACCATTACTGCCTTAAAAATTTATTTATTTTCTTGTTATGAAGATTCATGAGAGTAAAACTCATAACAAGGTCAGTGGAGAAAAATATTTCTCCTTTCCTCTCTGTTCCCCAGCCACAGTTCTGCATCCAAGCTTTCGGAGCATTGCTCTTCCCTTCACTCACCAGTAAAGAAGTGGTTTAAGATGAGAGGTAGCTGAACGCCCGTGCTCAGCTCTGCAGGAGGAGCAATGTGTTCCAAGGGACCAGCAGTAAGCGTCGGTCAGCACAGCACGACTGGGAGCGAGACGTTTTGTCCTCGAAACGAGCCTCCCTGTAGAAATCACCTGCCATTTTCTGTCAGCCATGCTTTTCCTGTATTTGATGTTTTTAAGGCTTCGCAGTCCCCTTGGGTCTGCTCTGTTTCAGGTGCCGATGACATCGCCTCGGTGCCGCGGCTGTGCAGAGCAGCACAGCCCCTTTCCCCCTTTGGCAGGTGAGGACCGCGGGTGGTTGCTGCACCATGTCCCCATCCCCATCCCCACAGCGGCACCGGGCAGCCGTGCAGCCGGTATGTCCCACCGCCATCCCTCCGGAGGAGCTGCTTGTAGGGCCGGAGCAGGGAGACAGGTCCCGGGGAGAGATGAATTCAGAAGGGCAGAGCTGGCGATGTCGCTGCGGGGCTGCTCTCAGGGCGGGTGGGATGCAGCCGCCCTCCCCACCACCCACGGGACGCTCACACAGACGACCCCGGAGACCGGCCAGGTGCCCTTTTTCCACGGCAAAGGCAGGTGTTGTCTGGGATGGGTTCGCAGGGGCCTTCATAATGGGGGGAATGAGGGTCAGCAGAGATTTTCTTCCCTGTCTGTGCAATACCCTGTGCCAAGATCCCAAAAAATTAGTTAATTTTTAAGAAACACTCTGGTTTGTGCATCTGTGCAACACAGCTGGTATGCTGTGCCGCTATGGTAATAGTTTCATCTGGAGGCTTTTCCAAGAAAGGGAGAAAGGAAAATGCTTTTCTGTATATACACTTTAAATGCAAGCTGCAACTTCAGACCAGCACTCTGGAGTCTCCTCTGCTGAAACGTTTATATAAAAAGCCATCCAACACTGGACTTTCTCTGAAAATGCATTCACTGGGGGGAGTGCCTTATTGAAGTACCAGCTGGAGACCAAATTCCTGTATACAGATAAACTGAGCTCAGAGGCTAACCTGCTTTATAATGGCACTGCATTTGGCGTAGGTGATTTTCTTTTCTTCCCCCCCCCCCCCTTTTTTTTTTTTAAATGGACAGTATGGCACACTATCTCTTCCTACTAATCTGAAAAACAAAGAAATTGAGCCTTTCCTTCACTTACAAGAATGTTAAAGTCATAATTTTCCCAACATTACTCTGGTATGAACCTATCAAATGGCATCAGCATCAATTCATAGCACTGGCCTTGCCAAAAGTGGGCAGGTATCTTTTCAATCACTGTGGTTTGTTATTTTTTCATCTGTGCTTTAGCTACTACACTTCTGAAAATTAGCAAAGTTTCTTTTAAATTCTAACTGAAAATAAATTATTTTTGCTTGGTCTATTTTCCCTACGCCCAAAGGCACCCACAGGGCAGTGTCTGTTTCATGTGCTTTAACTTCATAAAATCATCAAATCATAGAACAGTTTGGGTTGGAAGGGCCCTTAAAGACCATCTAGTTCCAACCCCCCTGCCACAGGCAGGGACACCTCCCACTAGAGCAGGTTGCTCAAAGCCCCATCCAACTTCACTGTGAATGTTTCTAACGCCCCTTCAAAGCACCTCCAGCGTACACCGGAGTTTATTTCCCCATAGAGGCCAGAGTCCCTGCAGCCGCAGAAGCGGTGGAAAGGCACAGAGTGGTTGTGAGCCATCGGCCTTTTCCTTAGGGATGCTCTCCATGGAGGATGCAGCTCCCCATCCGCACGGCCGCGGTCCTGCCGCCCCATGCCCTGCGCCCCGATGGCATTCCCGATGGCAGGCGCAAGCCCACCACTGCCAGCAGGGACCCCCCAGCCCTCCACCCCTCACTGATTTACCAGCCTCAGCCTCCCCCCATTTCGGACGAGCTGTGGTCACGGGAACCAACCAAAGGAGGGATGTCAGCCCCGCTAGGGACACAGGCAGGGTGTAGCCCCCACACCTCTCCTTGGGAGGGACGCCCAGTTTTTGCCCCCAGCATTAGAAGAATCACAGTGATACCAACTGTTGAGCTGCCGCTGTGTCCCACGGCCGGTCCAGAGTACGCGCTGTGCATGGGTTGATACGCGTATAAAGGAGGACAACTGCCAGGATCATACTTTTTTCGAAATCTCACGTCAGCTTGTATAGCATCATTTCTAGATAATGGTAACAAGTCTCAGCCATTGCCTATCAGTTCTCGATGTGATTAACGAGTCCCTCCTGCGACGTCAGCAAGTTAATATGAATACACCAACTGTCAGCTGAGGCACAGCCCCTGCTCAGCGCGCACACCGGAGGGCTCAGGGTGCCCTGCAGCTCTCACCGCCCAGCCTGCTCCTGCCCTGGCTCCAAGGCAGGTCTGGTCCCTTCAGGCTGGTCACTACAGGAGCACCTCAAACAGCTTGCACCACAGACTCTCCTGAGCTGAGACAAGGCTTACCTATTCAATGACACCCCAAAAAAAGCCCCAATGGGCAAGAGAGGTGGAGAGGGGACACGGCTCATCGCTGCAGGCCCCGGGGGAGGACACATCACGCTCCTGCCCTCGCGTGCTCGGGGCCGGGACCTGCTCCTGCCAGCGGTGCTGCCCGGGGCTCGGGCTGGGGCAGCCGTTCCTGGTGGCCCTCAACCCCTTTGCAGGGAAGCGCTTGCAGCCGCAGCAGCCGGGAGCAGTGCCGGGAAGAGGGCAGCCACCTAAAGGGAGACGGCGCCTGGTGGGACAGGACAGATCCTGCAGCACCCAGGCTGTGCCTCGGAGAGCGGCGACAGCCACCCCGGCGCGTGGGGACAGCCACCCTCGTGCCAGGGCCAGGAACCAGCCTGGCAGCAGCCAGCATCCATTTCCATAGGAACACTTGTAGCTAAGCCACGCCAGGGCATCGGCAATCCCAACCGCAGCGCGCGTGTCACCCTGCCGCTCGCAGCACAATACCCACGGCAAGGCGCGCGAGACCCTTATAATCATGCACGTCACTAACAAAACCACTGCAGCACAGGCGCTTTCTCCTCATACTAATAGCAGTGAGACATTGGCACAAAGTGTACAAAAGCAATGCCAGGCATCTGAATTAAGGGCAGTCAAGTTATTTATTATTCTTTAAGCCAAACTGCAAAATTTCAAGTTAATTTGGGTGCAACTTCAGCTTCAATTTCTGCAAAATGATGTCCTGCAAGTCAGGGCAAAGACAACTTCTGAAGATGAACAGGGGTGCTCTGGGAGTACAGAGGGCAGGGGCTCGCCTCTGCACCTAAGTGCAGCTCTGGAAGCCCAGAATGAATCTGGTGTGAGGTGTAAGACTATGGCTCTGCAGTCAGGGAGCAGCTATTTGCAAGAAACCAGTGTTTTGCCCAAGCTGGGATGCAGATTTGGGCGGGTGAGTACTCTGCTTTTTCAGAGAGTTAAGTTGGAGCAAGGCACCTGAAGCTGAAGTAAATTCCTTTTCAGTTCAAAAGTGAGATCCTCCAAGGCACCAGCTGCTACTTCCCATGGCACCAGAAAAATCCCCACACTAACGCTTAAGCATGGTCTTGGCATAGCCACAGAGCTGGATTTTCTGCCCCTTCTATTTTACTCCCTGTCCTGAGCACCAAAGAGTCACTCCACGCAAACCATCCCTCCCCGCCAGCCCTCAGAGCAGGACTGAGGGAGCATGGGTTCCCACAGGCCATACTGTAAATTTATGAATTCTCACTTTTCTTAGGACCAGAACTCTGTCGTTTCCCAGATCCCACCATGTTGGACTCACTGTGCGGTCTCTCATGCTCTTGACAGAAACAAATGGCACAGATCCGTATGTCAGTTTGGTGCAGTCTGATCACAGGTCTTACATCAATATATGTGGAAAGATTTAAAGGATTTGCAAAACATCGGTTCTGTGGCTGTGCTGTTCCTTACATGTACTCTGCTTTGCACCCGTTTTCCTATCACAAAACCTTCAACAAAAACAGGATAAAAGAAAACCTCAAATGACAGGATGGCTTTCCTAAGTTCTTAGTCTTTACGTAAGTTAACATAAATCAGATAGTGAGAATGATTATTCATACCCTTAAAATATGCTGTATTTTAAACCCTTTCTTCACTGAAATGCCAACAAGAAGGAGGAAAAGAAAAAAGCCATTTCGAAGAAGAGTTACGCCCCAGTAGGAAGGATGGCTGTCACGCTGACCTCTGTAAATCTTATTTTCTGTTTATGTATTCCATGTGTGTATATAATCATGTAAATGTGATTGCTTTCACATGTTTGCAAAATAATCCTAGTGAACGGATTGTAAATTACGAACCAAAGCTGCTGTGGACTGAAGATAATTGCCCTTCGGAAGGATGCTGGTGCTGCCCTCGGCCAAGCGGTGCAGCTGGGCTCTGCAGCTCTCTCCTTGTGTCTGGTCCCTGCAGGGCTCGGTCTCTCCCTGCCACTGTTCAACCTCTCCGGCTCAAAACATTAATCCAGCAATTAGGAGATACGGAGTTACTTTTCTACCGAAAGAAGTTCAGAAGACAAGCCCCACTCCAGGCAGATGACACAGTAATGATAATGATTGCCTCACATTAGCAGAAACAAAGGAGGAATGCCAAGATATTAAACAGAGGATTCTGCAATGAGAAATTCTGGCAGATTATTGCCATTGAATGGTCACTTTCCCTGTCTAAAAATCTCAGTCAGTTCAAATAACAGCAGAGCATTTTCTCTATAATGAATTCAAGGACGATTAGCTGGAATCATCCAGTGAAACCTAAGATACCTCAGAGGAAGTGTTATGGCTTGCCATAAAAATATATACACTTAATTTGTTATACTCAAAATCTTGTTACGGGCAAAAGCGAGCACACATCTGAGGTGCCAGGAATTTATTGCTGGTCTCATTAACATTTTACCAGCCTAATCAAAATATGAGTAGTTATTATTAGTCCAGTTACGACAGCACTAGCAATTACACTCCAAATTATCTAATCGTTATTTAAAAATTCATTAAAAATACAGCTAAAACCTTTACAGGTAAATTCCCTGGTGTTTCTGCAAGGGGGAGCTCCCCAGCGCTGGCACTCTGCTCCCACCGGGACACGCAGAGACCCCGGGCTGCTGGCACCCTCCCGTGCCCGTGCTCGTCCGCACCACGGTTTCATTACTTATGGCGTCACAGGTGGTTCACACCAACAGAGAGAGCTCCTGGGTAGCACTAGCAAGTAATTAACTAAAAGAGGTTAAACTATAGCCAAAACAAACTCGGGCAACAGGCACCCAACCACCGGGCAGCCGCTGCCCCAGTGCAAACACGCTGACACCTCACCCCCCCACCCCAGGCAAAGCCAGCGCAGGGCTCGAGACCGCCTGGTCGGTACAGAGCCCACAGTGCTTTTTTAGTGATAGCAAAAATAAAACTAAAGCAATATTGGTTAGTTCATTGGGTGAGGAAAAACATCAAGAAAAGGTGAGCCATAATAAAACACTGGGGAAAGACGGAGGTACCCAGCGGGGCGATGGCGGGAGGTACCCCCGGCCCAGAGCCGCACACGCCGCCTCCCTCCCGGTTTTGCTTGAAGCGGAGGAGCGACCCACGCGCGGGCGTTCCTCCCGCGGGACGCTGCCGAGCAGCCGGCACCGAGGTCGGACGCTTTCCGCCTCCCCGCTGGGTCTGCTTCTCAGAAGCGACCCCACGGCAGCGCCGGGCACAGCCGGTGGAGGCTCTGGGCTGCTCGCCCCCCGCCGCAGCCCCTGGAAGGAACTCGACCCCCCCAACACCCACAGCGGCGGGTGGGAGGCTTGGACAGAATGGAAGAACAAGGAGAGGCTGGCGTGGCGGCGTGACAGGCATCAGCCAGCATCCTGCCCTCTGGAATTTACTCACCATTAATGGTGTAAAATGTTTAAAACAATCAGGCAGGGGCTGTTAGATGAGCAGACAGGAGTTCAGAAAGTTTCTCACATGGGCACTTAGCACTACAACGCTGTATCTTACATCTAAGCTAATTGTCGGACTAATTAAGAATTTTCTTTGATTTAGGAGTCTTTTAAACGCAATGTACCCGTAGTTTTGACCCAACTGTTTTGGCAGCAGTATTTCAAAGAACATATTCTGTGCAAACTGGCTTGTCACATCCAAAGCAAAGCCTTCAGAGCTGCCCGGGGGAACCTGCTCAGACCTCGGCCCCAGCTACGAGCTCGGCTCTGGGCTACTCGCAAACTCAGATGGAGGGTATATATTTAAATTTTGTCTTTTAAGAAATTCATACTGTCTAGTACCATTGATATCAAAGCAACTGGATGTAAATTTGATATTCAGTATGTATTTTCTTATGGAAAATAACTCCAAAGGGATGACTAAATTACTTTTCATTCCAGCTTGGATTTATGACTTTCTCAAACATCAAATGGACGCGTTTGTCTGCCTCTGGTTTTTTTCACCCTTCCAAGGTCAGGAAACATTTTTAGTCCAAGTTTACTCGTAAACAGTCAGGGAGGCAGCATTTTTAGTATTTTACAACAAAATATCTGTAATAAACAGCATGACTGCCAAAAGTTTCTGAACAGAACTAGAAGTAAAATACTAAAGTAATCCATCACAATCTGTTTCCATCCCAGAAGAACCTTTGATTCAACCCCACATGAGGTCTCGGACCAGTCAATAACCCTGACGACTGCCACAGCCCGGCCAAGAGCAGCCAGGCACCGTCTTTCACATGGTATCGTAATCCAGGGGACACACCAGCTGCTCTCTCTGTGCTCACCTGGCCAGACTTCAGGACCACATGGCAACTCACAGCACAGAACTTATTCCTTGGACTCAAATGCAGCAGGAAAAAATAAGCCTGTGCAGAATAAGAGGTCCAGCAGTGCAGTGAGCTTGCTTGTTCCCTTCGTTAGAAGTGAGCTGGTACCTTCCCCAAAAATGATAAAGAGCAACTAGTGGAAAGTCAGCTCATCTCCAGACAGGCTGGATTCAGGGGAGGTGGCAGTACTGGAAACAAGTCAGGAACACGTGCAAGTCACCACATAATTGCTTGTTGAGGCTCACGTGGGTAAACTGTTTAATATAACCAGGCAAGCGCAATTGCATCTTCTTTCTAGTCCCAGCTGTTTGGTTTCGCCTACTCTCTGCCCTCACCCACGTCTGCCTGCAGGTGCCTGCTCCCGCCCCGTGCAGCCCCCAGGGAGGATGCTCACCGCAGCCCTGCTCTCTGCCAGCACTAGCTCCTGCCCGGGCTCGCTGCTGATAAACATCCATTCGCTGGCACTCTAGTTCCCATGTTAGGGGTCTGCAGAGACTGCATGTGACACTAAAAGTACAGGTGACAAATTCAACGCCCAGAGTGTTTTGTCTCTCCCATCCATCACCATTTTTGTCAGGTTTGAGTCTCCTATCACCAGAAGAGGTGCTGGGGGAACATCTCACTTTAGCTTAGTGAAGACAGTGAAGGCAAAAGCCCACATGAAAAAGCATTTCAGTGGTGATTTATTTTCTTAACACGTTTTGATGGGAAAAATGTATTTGCAATGACTTTGGTATCAGTGAGAAAAACAATGGGAAACATAAGAGAATTGAAGAGGTTCCAGCCAGCAAAGGGACTAGAAAAAAAAGCAGCTTCCTCTTAAAAACAAAACCAAAAACAAATGAGCTGGTTATCCCACTTCTGAAATAACTGAGACCACTTTCAGGGGAAGGCTGCACCTACCCTTGCTAAAATACACAAACTGCTTCTCATGTAAATCTCCCTTTTCCACTGCCTCATTGATTCTGAATAGGGTGTAAAGATGAATAATGCTAAGATAAATTTAAAGCAGAGGAAGTTATACCAAATAGGACAAACTAAACAACCTTTTTTGGAGGAAAAAAAAAAAAGATAAGATGAGATGAAAAAGAGAGCTGTTAAAGACAATTTCTTTTTTCACATCAAATAGTTACATTCACCATAGAGATAATCTGGAAAAGCAGAAAGAAACACCAGTTCCTCCTGCTTACTCTATTATTTCTTAAATATTTTTATTGCTTCAGACACAGGCCTGCAGCTGGGCAAGAAGGGAAAGAGGCTTGATATGAATAGCCGCAGCATGAACCGTAGCCTATTTAATGGCAGCTATTAGTAAGAAGGGACCAAGCGAGAAACCTGGTCCTTGGTCCGCAGGTTGGCAGCCAGGCCAGGCAGCCCTCGGCTTCAGACAAGCAGCAGCAGCAGGTTAATGCTCAGAGGTGGCGGTGGGTGGGTGCCCTCCCCATCACCCCCTCTCTTGGCAAAGGGAAGCATCCTCACCCATTACACCCAGTGAGACACCTTTGCACTTCTTGGGCTGGACTTCAGCGGGGTAACAGGAGTGGAATGGAGACACCCCCCTCTTCACAGCCCTCCCACCCTTCTGACAGACACTGCCAGGCCATCAGGTCTCTCTCGGTGCTTTGCTGTGCTCCAAAGCATCTAGCTGCTCGGCAGCAGGAAACTGAAGTGGTACCCCACACCACAGTGGAAGAAAGATAACGAAGATTTAATGTAAAAACATACTACTAAAGTGTTGCAGACTGCCCTCCCCTCTATTCCCCCCCCACCCCCAGCCCCCTTTAAAGCATCAGTATGTGCTTGAAAACCGGAATGCGTTTGCCTGGCTCAGAAGTGGTCTGGATTTTACTATTTTACCATGCAAGGAATGAATTTACAAGAAAAAAAAAACAAACTTCTTACTCCATTGCTAGTTCCTCCACATAAAAGAAATTACCAACATACAACCCTCTACAGATCAGTTCTGTTCAATTCTCTTTTTTTCAAATTGCATTGTTTTTTTTTTGTTGTTTGTTTTGTTTTGTTTTTTTTTTTTTTATTTGTTTACAAGAAAGCAACCTTTCCCTTCTCTCTCTTTTCCCCCCTTTATACTACTCTAGCCAGGAAAAAGCATTGCCCAAAGTCTGCACAAGCATACACAGATTTACATATCTGTGTGACCTAAGCCCCAGCTGCCCCGAAGCCAGGAAGCCCACATCACCAAGACATCCCCTCCAGCCACCACCCTCTGCCCAAGCATACCAAAGGAAACACAAAGCAATATACATTTGCCAAGGAGCTGCCTTATCACATGTAAAAGCAAACACCTGCCCATGACCATAGGGTCAGGGGCCCAGGGAAACTCCCATGGGCAACTGCAGTGGAGAAAAGGTTGGTTTGGGCCTCAAAAAAGTATTTATTATGTTTGCTTAAAACCATGAGAAGTTTATAAACTAACAACTGAAAAAAAATTCCAGCATGCAATATTCAAATGATTCAAAAATGTGTTATTGCTGCAATAGCTAAGCTAAGAAGACGTCTTTTTCTCTGACAGATTTAATCCTTTTCTTCCCCTTACTCAAAGCAGTGCCTGGCAGCAACTTCAGCCTGTGCAGGGTCAGGTAGTTGCCAGAGCATTTGAGATAATGGCAGTAGTTTCAGTGTCTGTAATGCAGTATTGCCAGAAAATTCAAAAGTTGGAAATTATTTGAAAGGGGCTCCCATCTAATGACTCTTAATAGCATCATATCAGTAGAGTTGTAAAAGTTTCCAGGCAGGCTCATTCCAAGGTTTTCCTACCAGGCTAATGGGAACTGGGAACAACCTCCCTGCATTTGTAGAAAATACAAAGGATGTACTCATGCTAGAAGACAACTGCATGACAAAACAGCAAATATTAACAGTGACACCTTAACCAGATTTTAGTGCTTCATTTTCCTTTTTCTGTTCCTCTCTGTAACATCACACCTGACACATGAGCCTGCAGAGCCAAGGCCAGCCATGCTGTTGGTTTGCTTGGTACCACACCATGACTGCATTGTTGTGGTGGGTTGACCCTGGCTGGACACCAGGTACCCACCCCAAAGCTGCTCCATCACTCCCCCTCCTCAGCTGGACAGGGGAGAGAAAAATATAACTAAAGGCTCGTGGGTCAAGGTAAGGACAGGGAGAGATCACTCACCAATTACTGTCACAGGCAAAACAGACTTGACTTGGGGAAAATTAACCCAATTTATTACCAATCAAATCAGAGTAGGATAATGAGAAATAAAACCAAATCTCAGAACACCTTCCCCCCACCCCTCC
>JANXJC010000042.1:22837696-22895089 GCA_027564655.1 Leptodon cayanensis
ATTGGTTTTTTTTTTTTTTTTTTTTTTTTTTTTTTTTTTTTTTTTTTTTTTTTTTTTTTTTTTTTTTTTTTTTTTTTTAAGGAATCACAGGGATTTGGGTTTTCAAAAAGACCCCTCCATCCCAGCCACCTGAGCTGCATTCACCAGGTAGACAGAAGGCACCAACAGCTCAGATCCTGGGGCTGGGGGTGCCCAGCCAGGGCAAGGTCGCTGATGGAGACAGACTACGCTTCCCACAGGCTGGAGACAACGAGCCATTTCTTAACAAACTGGCTGAGAGGAGGGAGGAAGGGAGCTTGTTAAAATAGAAATCCTGGGCAACTTCATTATGAAATCTGTTGAGCAAAAGAAAACCATCATGATTGAGCACCCACTCAGTATTCACCACTGTCTTCATGCACTCGGCTTCACAGTGGCCAGTGCTGCTATGAATGGTAATAAGTATTTTATCGTAAGTGACAGTCACTGACCATTGTTTCATGCCACAAATACACTTTAAATAAAGCAGAAGGAAAATGCCTGAAGAATTGCAAATGCCCTCTGATAAGATCCCCACAAGAGCCTATTAAGGACACTTAATTTCACTCCGCAGTTATTACTGACATCAGAACCAAGTGGGAGGAACGACTGAAGTGGCAGCGAGTGCCTCCCCAGTGGAGCAGACGCATCCCCACCTCAAGAGCGGTGGAAGGACAGACAGCACAGTGAGTGGAGGTGGCTTCCTCGGGCAGTACCTAAACACCCCGGCAAGTGAAACGTGGGGGCACCGCGCTTGCACAGCCCAGGGCAGTTCTGCCGTGCCAGAGGAAAACGCCTCTGTCCGGAGGGATAAACCCTGGAGCCTTCAACCTGGAGTCACACGAGCTGAAGCCAGCCATGTGGTGACCACGATTATTCTCACAGACAGTTCAACAGCAGAGCATCACAGCCACTCACCTCACTGTCAGTACGGTTTAATTATGTTTAAAAAGGGGCCCAAAGACTCATGCCCGGTCTTTGTAATGTTTCCTGTGATGGTTTCCTTATGCTTGTAGTCACTGTCAGCATCTTCCAAACCAGCCCAAGGTGACAAATTGTAGCTAGAATAGTGAAACACAACAAAGGAAAGCCTTTTTAACCAAAGGGTAGTGTGTGCCCAGTACGTGCTCAGTAACAGCATCACTGGGTAGTGGGGTCTCTTGTTTATGGCTCCATAGGTGCCTACTTATGCACATTTGTCTTCTGAAGAGAAACCCCCCACTCTCTTAGCAGATGAACTCCCCCTTACCATACATTCCTTCAGAAGGGATTGCTACTGTGATTTAAGACTCTTTTCCCCTAGATCCACCTCAAGGAAACTTTGTAGGTGGCAGTGGGACAAGAGGCTTCATCCACTGACTTGCTCCTCATTTTGCATGCTGGGCAAAATAGCTACTTAAAAGCTGCAAAGGCAAATGCAATGGGTTATGAACAGAGAAGGAGCAGGAGCCCTTCAGTTCATTTGGTTTCCTTCCAAAATTAGGAGACTTCTGTTTAGAGGGAAGTACTTTTTCTTATCACAGAATGACAGAATCTCAGGAAATGGCCTCAGAGCCCCTGATAAGCCCCCTGCCCAAGTAGGACCTGTTGCTGTTCCTGGCAGAGGCATCTGCCCTGGAAGAAGCCTCCCGAAGACCTGACAGTCTCTCCTCCAGGCCACCTGCTCTGCAAACCCACGATGTGTTTCCCTGTCCATCAGAGACACTGAGCAGATTATTCCTTTCCTCTTTCAATCACCACCCCATTTTTTCCTTAAAACACATTTGAAGACTATTAGCATATTTGATGCCACTTCTTGTTTATAGTTAATCCAAATATTAAACCACCTCTTTCCTGAGAGACTGTCTTTCACAGACTGCTAATCATGCCATCCCTGGACACCCCAGCCCACCCACCTCCTCTTATAATGGGAGCCACAGCAGGACCTGCAGCCCAAGGAGAAGCCCCTGTGGTTCTCTGGGGAGGACAGGCAAGCCAGCTTGTCTTGCAAGACTGATGCCTCTGTGGTCTGTGCCCTCTTGCTGCCGTGCGTGGAGATCTCGCGGCAGCCCTGCCTCCAGCAGCACTGCACACCCTCATCCCCCCAGCCCGTGCAGTGCAGCCCCTGCAGAACCCCTTAACTCTGCTCCTTGTGCTGGTTTCTTTAGGTCTGCAGCCTTGTTGTCTGGGTCACAGACACACTGTCTGGGATCAGCCAAAGCCCTCTCATTCTCAGCTCAAAACACAGGCTCTGTTCACCAGCCATAGCAAGCAACTCCCAGAAGTCAGTCCTTCTTTCTCTTCTCTACCAGAGCAAAGCTGGTGCCCGGTCCGGCTCACGGCCAAGGGCTTTGTCCCCACTCTTGCTCATGACAGCTCTGGGCTGGGGCGGGGGTCGTTCTTTTGGGGACAAGATGCAGAAGTGTCCACCTCCAGCCAGCCCTGCCCACCCAACACCGGGTGTGAAACCAGGATACTGACTCCTGCACTCAGCTGAGCATCCAGCAGGCACCGCAAACCCGGGTCCTGCCAGAAGCTGGGAAGGCAAACCCCAGACGAAGCCTTCACCCTGCGAGCACGGGGCTGTGTTTTGCCAGCCGCGCCTGTCAGCACTCCAGGAACGCGGCGGCAACAAAACCCACACGTTCCTCCAGCCCAAAAATACCTCTGCGTGGGCTGCGCCGCGCGAACGCTCCTTCCACACCAGCATCCACGCCATCACGACAGGCAGGCAAGACGTAAAAATAGCACTTCCCATCTCCCACTGCCTCTCCCCAGGCTGCGAGCTTGGTCTGATGGAGGGTTACGTGTGCTGGGGGGGGCTAAGTGGTGGATCCAGTGCTGCAAGAGGAGGAAACACCGGCACTCCTGCCCCCCCCACCCTGACCATCATGCCCAGCACGTCTGCTCCCAGCGAGGCAGGGCTGCGGGCCGGCAGCGAGGGACCAGCCCTCCCCGGGCAATCGAGCTCTGCTTGACTTCAGTCAACACAGGTCACCTTGGTGGTGTGGAAACAAAGACAAGTACTTAATGCCACGGTAGGAAACCAGTTAATCTCTGAATTGCACCAGGTATTGGCTAAAAAGGCAAAACGGAATAGAAAGGGGGGAACTGTATTCTGAAAGGCTTCAGAACTGGCATTTCATTTCTATTCAGAGGTTGAACACTGAGCCTGTCTAGAACAAGTCTGTGTTACAGCAGCAAGACAGAGTCAGAAGGAACAAGGAAAAGATGAAGGAGAACCCTTTATCTAAAGACGCGCACACAACCTTCTGTGCACCTTCTGCAAGTCTCTGCTGTGCCGTCCTACCCAGCTTTGACCCTCACGGTGTTTTGGACAGCACTCAAATACGCTCGGTCGTTTTCCTCATCAGGAGGAACTGTTGGGATACACACGGACTGTGCGGGGGTAAAGCAGCACACAGGCAGGAGCTGCAGAGCCGCTGCCAGCCGTGCCGCTGGCCCAGGCATCGCAGGTCGCCGCGCAGGAGAGGTCAGTGCCAGTCACCGCTGGCACAGGCTGTACAAGGCAATCTTTCTGCTAGTTCCCACACAGCCCTCGGGCTGAAACCACCTCTCCCCTGGAGCCGAGGGGACGGGTAAGTGGCCAGAGCCTTTCCTGCCATCTCCCCAAGGTCTGTTCCTCCAGTCTCCCCCAGCTCCCCAGCACAGTGTTTATCATGACAGTTATCAGAGCGTGATATTGGTGACACTGAGCGGGAAATGACGCTAACAAAGCCCTTTGCAGCACTGACTGGCAAGACACTGCACAAACCCTTTCCTGGCAGAGGTGCTGAAGCAAGAACCTGCCCCGTCTCTGAACTCACACCTCCTCTGAAGAGCAAGAACTGCAGTGTTTGCTCTTCACCATGTGGATGTTCAGCAGAGAGAGCATTTCATAAACTCCATCTGCCACCGCACAACAGCAGAAGCTGCTGTTGTTTATTTAGAAGGGTGAAGGTAGAAAATATTTAGCAGCTGGATGGGTTTTCACGGAGCAAACACAGAAAGAGCAGAGCAGAACAAAGCGTGAGACCTACCCAGCACAAGTACGACGCACAGTGTGCCAGGGCCAGCGGCACTCTGAGGGGACCTGACGGCATCTGCCCCACTCAGCAGAAGGTCAGGGGTTTGCTACTGAGTGTGGGCAGAGGAAAGGAAATCTCGGAGTCACTGTGTCTACATAAAACCCCGAGTCAGCTGTTGCACCCCTGGAGAGGAGACGTCCATACGCATGCTTGCTGTTGCCATTTCCTTCAGCCTGATCCCTGGTAGCCTGGCCAAACAGCACACCTTGCTGTGTGCTGAGCACGCAGGTGGGATCCATCCCCGAGTCCCCGCACATGCGTGCGTCCGTTGCCCAAGCCTCAGACCTGTTCCAACCACAGCGAGTGCAGCAGCTCCTGCTCAGCCCCTGCGCTCCCTGCACCCGGGCAGGTGCAGAGCCCCGCAGCCCGGCACCAGGAGATGCTCCCAGTCACGCTCGGCAGCTGGGGGCAGAAAGCCCCAGCACGAGTGAGTCCGTCCGTCTGACAGGAGGCACAAGGGCTACTGGAAAACAAAACAAAACAACAAAACAAAACAAAAAAAAAAAAAAAGTAGGTAGGATCAAACGCTGGCTTTCCTCCAGCTTGCAGCAATGAAGAGCACATTGGTAGCTCTGCATTGAGCAGCTGGCCCTGCACTGACCGACTGAGCCACGGGGTGCGAGCCCTTAGGCTCTGCCCATGCTTGCCCAGCACCCAGGACGCTGGTCACAGGGGAGCTATGGAAATACGATTTCACAGAGCTAGAGAAGTGAGTCACATTGCCACGTGGTCCCTCCTCATATGCCAGTGGTACTGACAGGGTTAAGTACATGCAGTTTGTACTAATGCTTTTGCAGTAATTAGTTTATAAGCAGAAAAAGCATGCTTGTCTGGGAGGCCTCACTAAAGATTGTGCTAGTTTTTTCCTAATATACAGATTTGTATTTTAGACCTAAGCATGGAATAAATATACATTTATCTTAGTTTCAAAAGGTCACATGACTCTGTTAATCTAGGAAGAACAATTAACCTATAGCTGTATTTATGTGGCAGTTTTTAATATAAACAGGTAGTGAAAGCGGTTTAACATCAGGAGCTCTCACATGACACTAGCAGAGCCAGCTGTGCTTTTCCTGACACCCCGGCTGCAGCGCACAGCACCATGCCCTCCAGATCTGCCAGGACACTTTGCACTGCTCCCTCACAGTGCCACAGCAGCAGAAAATTGCGTCCTTCTGTGAGGTTATTGCTAAGTGTTTCCATTTACCAAGCTGTCCCTTCAGTATCACAAAAATCATAGAGCATTTCCTTATGTTCTGAGGCATTCCGGGATGAAGCTAGCAGGTACGACCCCACAGCTGAACCACACCAAAACCAGTGTGCCCTTACTGCAGCAGAAGAGCCACCTCTCTCCACCTGCATCACATTTTAGATCTCGTTTTAGCATCTACATTTCAGATCCCTGAGCAGCGAGGGCTGGAAAGAAACTGATGGTCTGCCATTAACTACAGCAACAGGAACACGACCTTTGCCACCACCTGCAACCAGTGATGAACCGGGAGGTCCCCTCTGAGACACTTATTGCCTGTCCCACCACCCTCCTCTGCACTATTCGAGCCAGACTTTGCCTCAGGCATAGCGCACACAGAGCCGGCATTAATTATCATCGCACTCCAGCCACAGGCACATCCTCTGCCACAGCCCAGCAGCAACGTGCTGAGGTTGTGCACACCCCGCAGATCCAGGCACTCTGTTCGACGCCAGCAAACAGGAGCAGATTTCTCACACAGCCTCCCCCAGCACCCTCTCATGCACCATAAACCAAAGTCCCAGTTTTTATAGCAGGCAGCATGAACGGAGGGGCTAGTGCTGTACCTTTGCTGGTGCAGCAGCATCTGCATCCCCTCAAACTGCTGCATTTCACCTGTCATTTGTTAGTCAAATTCCTGTTTCCGACTTCTGAAGCACTCAGTAATGTGTTGTTCTACAGTGCCATTAGACAGCAGTTTTGCCTAATTGCTGACATGCTGGGGAGAGGGGAATGGGACTGCACACCCAACACAGTTGGCAATTCAGACGGCAGGGCAGGCACTCCCCCCTCCACGGAGCTGGAGCACGCCAGGCCACCCTGCCCGTGTCCCTCAGGTGAAGTCAGTGCACGATTAATAATGCCACCTCTATTTCAAAATGAGAAACAGAAACACAGCTTCAGCTCTTCTATATTGCAGGGATTTTTTAAGTTCAGTTTATTGCAACCTGTCAAAAACATTTTTTGCAATTTGTACCCTGCTGTATCACTTTGAAGTATAACCTGCATCTTCATATACAAGCCAGAGTAGTTATTTGTTTATTTAATGCTAGGGAGTAATAGGGACAGAAGAGATACTTGTACATTACATTTATCTACTACATCAGCAAAAATATACAAATATATTTCAACCCTGTTTAAAAAGCAGCATTGTTATTCAACGTAGCTACAGACAAAAGTTTATCCAGCACAAGTAACAGGAACTACAACGCAGCATATTCTAAAATAGCGGTCTTCACAGTTGTGCTTTATAGCACAATTACTTACCACAGAGAACTCTAATTGTGGTGTCAGGTATATTCACTATTTATGACCTCAAAAGCTTCACAGCACGCTGCTGGCAAGGCTCTGTGGACTGTCCAAGCACCAAGCTGAGGGCACCCAGGGCCTGTCACCACACCAAGAGGTGCAGGTTTCCTCCAGCTGCCTGCTGCCTTCTACTTTTTTTGAGTGTATTTTATGAACTGTTATGTAAGGACCATCAGGTCAATCTGAACCCCAGGTTAGATTTTATAAAGTAAGAAGCCTTCTGAGAAAGTTACAGCTATTTTTTTTTTCTTTCAAGAATGTTTTTTAATATAATTACAAAATAAATGTTCTTCTAAGTGTTTGCCTTCCACCTACCTGTTATAAGTGGTTTCAACCCAACAAAAATTCTAGACACACGTATTTGATTTTAAAGTTTCTCTGGTTTCAGTGAACAGCACAACAAACAACATCCTTGTAGGGAAAGAAATCTTTCCTCTAAAGGGGCTGTGAAGGCTGCAGGTTTCCGAGGGAAGCACATCAGCTGTAAGCACAGAGCACTGCGCACGCAGACAAGCACGTGGGCAGCCCGTGCTGGGGGCCAGAACTCTTCTGAGAAGCAAGCCATGGACTGCACTTGGTTCTGCAGTTACAGTTAAATGCAGCCAACATTCCGGGTGCAAGAGGAGCTGATCCCCCCAGGCCAGTGCCCAGAGATGTGCTTGCCAGGCTGGGCCCCTTCTAACCCCATCCCAGTGAGCCCAGTGCCTGCAGACCCACCACCACTGCCACCCTCCACAAAAGCAATAAGACATCAGAGAACGTAAAAAAACAACAAGGACACAGGAGAACCATCCCTCACCCCCCTCTTTTACAACCAAGGAGACAAGACTCAGCAGGCTAAGTTTGCTTGGCCAGGGAATGCAGTAGATACAAGGAGTCCTGCATTTCTAGAACTGAATACCTCCCAGAAACAAAAGCTCAGCAGCCTTAGACCACTTCATCCAACAAGGGAACTGAGCCCACCCAGTCTGAGGGTAAGTCCAGACAGAGCTGTTACTCTTGCACAGCAGTTTTTCTGTGAAGCACCTGAAACCACCACTTAACAGAGCCAGCAGCTCCGATGCCCGTGCAAGAAACCACACTGCCATGGATCTTCAGCTTCCCGCAATCTATTACCACCAAAAAATCCCAAAGTTTCGTGAACTTCCTTATAGAAAACCTAAGCTATTGACAGCAGACCGGCTTTTGAATGCTGCCTTTGGCAGAGGTCTCAACCGTGCAGGGCTGTGCAAGTCACCTCCTGCAAGGGCTCACAAGGTGGCACGAGGAGTCACCAACATGCCTGGGACCCCCTAAGCCAGGGACCCCCTAAGCCGGGGCTCTGCTAGCACTGAAACACAGCGAACCAAGGTGCTGCTGGCAGGAGAGAGCAGGACTCCCTCCATCAAGCAATGCACAGTTACAGAGCCCCTTCCCGGGCACACATGCAAGCAGGACTCAAGACAGTTATGCAAGCCATATCTGGGGCCTGGGGGGTTACAGAGCAGCTGGAAAGAAGCTGTTCAACACAAACCCACCCAAAGTACCAACACTGACCTGTGCGTGCTTTCCTGCCTGCCCACACAGCACGGCACGAGTCAGAGCCTCCCTGGGGCTTTGGGGCCACCTTCCTCTCTCAGGCACAGGCAGCACTTGTGCAGGACCCTCCCCTGGGTGAAGAGGCTGTCCAGGACACACTCTGGGATGGCATCTCTTCCTTTTTATAACTTGCCCTTTCATCCCAGCAAAGCAGACAAATTCCTCTCACATGTGCTGAGCTGCTCCTGGGAGGCCTCTGTAGATTAACCCCAGTGCTGTTCCTGGCCCAATTCCACAAAAAACAATCAAACACAACCCCACCCCTATTTCCCTCCCCAGCTCCAGCTGGGGCACTTTTATACCAGGTGGCTGGTGGGCTGGTCAGCAGGCTGGCAGTGGGACAGCTGGTTTCTGTCATCCTCATCTCTCCAGCTGCAATGGGCACCGCTCCTTGGCAGGCACTGGGCTCCATCACCCTAGCACAAGGCACAGCCAGTGTGAAACCCCTGGAGAAACAGCAAGTGCAAGTTTGGTGTTTTGGAGATGCCTTCAGCGTAGCACGCGCGTTCACTCGCAGCGCGTTAGCTCGCAGCCCTCCCTGCTCTGGGGGGGGGATGCCACCCTCCCTGCCGAGATCCGCCGGGGCTGCGGAGACTCGCTGCTGGGCCAGGGGAGCGCGTGGGGTGGAGAGGGGCAGCTGCATCTCCTGCAGGCTGGATTAAGCGAGACAATGAGCTATGTGTCAAGGCAGGGGGTGACTGGACTGGTGGCAGATGTCCTCGGAAAGCTGGCTGTCGGCTGGCTGTAAAGTGAAGGGCTTGCCTTCCCTCCTCGCCGTATGGGGAGGGCCACAAAAGGCAAACAGCAACGGGAGGGGAAGAGCCCCGCTGCTGCGGGTGCTGCTGGTGATGCTGCATTCACTTTACTGCACATCCAGACCCAAACTCACACCTTACCTGGGCAGGACCTCCGAAGGAGAGGGAAGGACTTCAAGAAATTCCCCAAGGCTCTGGCAGCCCGGGAGAGGCTACCAGCCCCACACTAGCCCTTTGCCCCATGGTGGCCATCGTGGTGATGCTGGCAAAGACTTCTGCTCTCCTTTGTCTTAAAAAGACCCTCACCAGAGGTGCTGTAAAAGAGGCCTGAGATGCATCAGTGCTGATTTACAGCACAGGAAGATACATTGGTTTTACCTGAAAATCACCTTCACCTTGACTCACTTCTTCTCTGTGAGCAAGCTGTGGGTGCAGGCTGGTCACCACAAAGAGCTACCAAGCAGCGCCATTGCCAAGCACAACAAGCTGACGTGAGAAAACCATTAGTGCTATACTTGCCCATTCAAGAAAACCACACAACTGCAAGCCGAAACGTTGAAATAACTTGTGTGGATAGAGCAGTGGCAGCAGTGGGAACTGCCGTTCCCCAGAGACAGTGCTGTCCCCTCCTCTGCAGGTATTTGGGCAACCTCCCATCCCCATCGGTCCGAGTCAGTGCAGGGTGATGCGCTGCCTTGGCCAGGGGATGACTGTTCCCTGGGAAGTAAACTCAGAAGTAAAGAGAACCAAACCAGCATAACCATTACCTTTGGCCAAGACCACCCCCTTGGTCCTGCGCTGAATCACAGAAATGCAGAATTGCCCACATGGGATGGGACCCCAGGGGAGGGGGGTCTTTGCCCCAGCCCCTTCTCAGTGTGGGGCCAGCCCTGGGCTCAGACCAGCTTGTTCAGTGCTTTGCCCCATGGGCTCTCAAAAACCTCCATGGACAGAGATCCCACAGGTTTTCCTCCCCACTCCACTGCCCGGGGGAGAAGGGTTTCTCCCCACGTCCAGCCTGAGCAGTCACTCAGCGCCTGGCGAGGCAGTGCAGGACCACACAAGTCCTACTACTCCCCTGCCTTTTCCAGAGGCTGGGCACAAAATGCTAATACACAAAAACCTGTTTATCTCACTAACATTCAGGAAAGGTTCGGTCCCAGCAGTGAATTACCCCCTCCTACCACATTTGTCCTCTGAGACAGTGATAGGACATCAGCCCAGACAGATTAGATTCCATGTATTTTAAAATTCAGTAGGGTTTTAGGACTTTAAAGGTCAGACAATTTTTTAGGGATGAAAACTCCTAAATAATGAAGATGAGTATTAGACCACTTAGAAAAGAATGGATGTTTAAGAGCTGTATAATTACTGCCATTCAGAAGCATGAGCACAGACGCGGCAGTGGATATTGCAACCTGAAATGATTCCAAAGGACTACATTATTTCCAATATAACTGGAAAAAGGGGTTGCCATGTCATTAATCAACAGTGAAATGTCTGCATCAAGGCAGATGACAGCAGCATGTTGTCATCCTCCTTATCTCACACATTTTTTTACTATCTGGTAGCCAGGGAAGGTCTCTTTTAGGAGCCTGTTTGACAACCATCATCCTACGGCTTGTGTCAACGCTGAACCAGTCCACTTCGGATCTTGTGTACACAAGACAATTTATGGAATAAAATTACTGGAAAACATGTGGTAACTTAAAAGGTGGCCCACAATTCAAAGATTAAAGTTTTTTTCCACTAGCCCCAAAACTCCCAGTGTATCCCAGCTGGGTGGGAACTGGAGGGAGCACTCACCTGCCTCTGTTTGTGCAGGTCCCTTTGCAGTCCCCAGAGACACTGATAGCTGCAAGCTCTCGCCCTGGACCCCGAGCCCGCAGTAACGCAGGTGGAGCTGCAGCCACATGGTCCTGGACCCCGAGCCCGCAGTAACGCAGGTGGAGCTGCAGCCACATGGTGGGATTCCTCCGAGGAGGACAACTTCTCGGGTGTTTGCATCTTCCTTGTGCTGTTGGTAAGGGGAGTGCCACCTCTCCTAAAACGTGCTGTCGCAGGCTGAGAAGGATGAGCCCGGCTGGGAAGCTTTTTGATCCCCTGAGCCCTCACCTTAGTGCCCCTGAAGGGAGCTCGCCCTTTGCTGGAGTCTCTGGTGCAGTCTCTCCTGGGCAGCATGCATTTATCACGAGTACAGAGGCATGGGGACAGGTTCTGCTGCGGCAGACTAATGGGGAGTGACAATCTCTGGAATGTTCCTTCTGGAGACTCTAACTCACCCCCTAACTTCTGGTTGCATTCGTGGTACATGAGAACTGGCAGGAGCTGTCTGGAAAAGGCAAGAGGGGCTGTCGGCAGGGTGGACAGAGAGGGAGCACTGCAGGGACAGGGCTCTGCTCAGCACCAGCCCTGTGGCATGGGAATGCGTGGCTGGGCCTTTTCTGCTCCTGCCAGCTCCGGACAGATAACCCATGCTTCATCACTAACACTTGCCTCCAGTGCCGAACCAGCGCACGGGGAGGTGTTTTAATTCATGGGCAGCGGCTGCAATTACCACGCTGACATGTGCCTTGAGCGTGATGCCTGCTGCAGCTCATCCCCAGGTGTGGCAGGGGCACGGTGCTGCCCTCCCCAGCGAGGGCTCCATGCAGAGCCCTGGCTGTGGGACGGGGCTGGTGCAGCCCCTGCAGCACCGGGACCCCGCGCCCCGCAGAGGCAGGGCGCCCCGCGCCTCCCAGGGACCCCCCCACTCAGCAGCCGGCAGACTCCTCTGGGACCCCAGCCTGAGCTGCCAGAGGTGCAAGGAAAACGGCAGGACAAATTCATGAGCGCCTGTCCCTGTGTCTTCTCGGCTTTATCCCAATTCTGGCAATTTCTTTTCTGGTTTTTTTTCACCATAGAATTGCTGAAATTCTTCTTCAAAAAAAATGAAAACTGTGTTTTGACCTCTTGGTTTCAATCTTCATCAGTACAGGTAAAGGAGTTACTCATGTCTGCTAACGGTAAGCTATAGCTATGATTTTGCTGAAACAGTTTTTGTTCGAAGTGCCACTTCCAGTGAGATTGCAGTGTTGGGAACACATCAGTTAGGTCACTGGGAATCATTTACATATCCCCATATTGTTCACCCACTTGGTCCGACAACACATTATCAATATTTTGAAACATGTACTCATCACTAAGGTTAGGAGGCAGTTTCCCTTTCCTTCCTTTTACACTGTTGCTCACTCCCCACAGGCAGGACCGAGAGTGATGGGAGCCAATTCCAAGGGAGGTGGCAGCAGCCGGCTGGTCTTTCAGTAGAAGGACTGAAGGTAGTTCCTTGCTTTGATTTCCCAGCATATCCAGTCCATTCTTACTGTATCTCTGCTGACAGGTAACAGTTGGACACATTTCCACTGGCAAGGAAGGCTGATACTGCACGTGCTATGGAGGAAAAGTATCTTCATTGCTATCAGTCCTGTCCCCCAAACCTGTTGCTGCACAAGTGGTTCTAGGACACGGGCACGGTCATGATCAGTATTTCTCTTGCCCTGGGACAAGGGCAGTCTAATGTGTTTGCTTTCCACACCTGACTGAGCCTGGTATCCTAGGGCAGAGTCCTAAAGATTTCCCAAGACATGAATATGTAATGTAATAGATGTCACAAAAAAAATGCCCAAGATGATGAGTGAGTCCTAGTGCACAGTCAGCCCAAAGACACATCAGATGCCAGACCCAGCCTGGCACAGAGTAGCAGCCCCTTCCGAGGGGCAGTCTGGGAGTTACAGATACGGAGCGACAGGCAACCACAGCCCACGCAAACCCTCCCACAGAGCTGTAACTGTGGTCACAGTGACGCCATGCAAATTTTGCCCTGGTGTGCAATACCCCGACTAACATAGTGAAGAAAGAGGAGGTTGGGGGAGGGGAGGGGGAGCAGGAGATGGAACCAGAATAATTACAAGGCAGATGGAGGGAGTGAGGGAAACCAGCTGAACAAGAGCAGGTGTGACACACTCTATAGGTGTGCTAGTAAGAAAAACACCTAGGAGCGGGAAAAAAGTTGTCTGTGTTATGACGCATTATCAGCACAAAAGAAATGGCATGAGCAGGCAGCAAATAGAAATGTCTGATGGACATCTTGGAAAGATCCCTCAGGAGGATTTGCAGAGAGGAGAGATCTAACCATGGGCAACTTTATGTGATGCTGTTCCCTGCAATTGGAAAGGAGAGGACTGAATGTACCCAGCCACTCTTCCCAGTCCTCCTGATTCCCACTGTCAGACTGTTTCTGTATTCAGTTCCCATCCTTTTAATTTCTGTTAGGCTTTGTGGATGAAGACAAAATTCTGCTCTGTCACTGTGTCCATCTTACGCAGCCGGGAAAAGCGTCATCACCCCGTACAAAGACGCTGTATCCTGCGATTGACTGCTTGCAGCAATCTGGCACACGTAGACCCCATCCAAGGTGTTGAAAGGGTGCCAGGGGCTGACAGGATGCTCAGCAGCTACCTGGTGTCCTTCTGTGTTCCACAGACAATGTTTGCTCTCCTGGGGGACCCCTGTGGGTAGGGAGCACCAGGAGCTCTGGCAGCAGTGGCTGTCCTGGGGGCTTCCTGGACCACAGGTTACCACCTCGTCTTCTCTCCTGTTGGCTTTCATTGATGAGTTTTCAGAGTTGATGCTGGAGAGCAGCCCTGGACCAGTGTGTGAGCAGGAACGTGCCACTCAGCCTTCACAACCAAGCTTTCGCAGGAGGCTCCGAGTCTGCTCGTGGGCTCTGACAGGACAGAAGGAAAGGGGAGAGGCATGGAGAAATGGAGCCTGGGCCGCCTGTTGTGTCCCATTTAAGCCAAAGTTTCCCCAGCCCACCATGAGACGTTTCACCTCGCACCCAGGACAAGCCTGTCTGCAGCCCCCAACCGGAGAAGCACTGAGGGGAATGTGCTAGCATGTGTCCAGGGAGCCCATTAAACATGGTCTTAGACCAGGCTAGGAGAAATGACTATAACTGCAAAGGGAAACAACCGCAAAGGAAATCCTGCTTCAGAAATGGCCAGTGACGGTGCATCAAGAAATCAAGTGGTATAAAACCTTACCATGGGCAGGGACAACAGGCAGAGCTGCCACACAAGCCGACAGCAAAGACTTCCTAGTGGCAAGATGGGTCGTGCTGAAGTGTCTTGGTTCCTGGGGCTGGGGGATCTCAGGGGGTGAGCTAGTCCCACACTGAAGCAGGAGATGCATATGGGCACTGTCACACATCATGACGCACAGCAGCTGCAGATGGTCTGGTAGGGAGTAACCAGCGTGCAGAACTTGTAAAATGCACTCTCTGAATTGGTAAGGGCAGGAGCATATTTACCAGCATCACAGTGATTAGGACTCAGCGGGTTCTTTGGCTATTTGCTTTCCACACATATGCTAAACAGACAACAGCCGCTAGCACTGGACGTGTAAACAAAATGGAAAATTTTTCAGATTTCCACAAACGTGCCTCTGGAAATCCCACAGCAGGGGTGGCAATCAGGAGTCTGGCTTGCAGCGCACACAGCTCCTGTATGGTCCACATCCCCTGCCCGCATGGAAACATCCCAGAGGAGCTGACTCCTTGCTGCCCCAGGACCTGGCCATCCTAGGGTAGATGGACAACCTGGAAGTGCAGCCTGGAAGTGCTTCCATAGTCTCATAAAGTTTCCAGGAAATTAAAAGCAAAGAAAAAAACCCCAAACCAACCAACCAAAAAAGCCCCAAATAAAAAAGACAAAGGAAGTTGTTAGCAGTATCTATTAAACTCAGTGCTGTTTAATCCTAAGGATGCACCCTGAGCACCCACAGCCGGTCCCTAGGTCCATACCTCCTCAGGTGTTAGACTTGCCTGCCTGCAGATTTGTGAAAATGGCACTCTGCCATCAATGTGAAAAGAGAACGTCATCACTCGCAGGACACAGAGACTTACGGAGAATGCCATCAATGTGAAAAGAGAACGTCATCACTCGCAGGACACAGAGACTACGGAGAACTGACCCTCGGGGCTGGGGCAACACCGTTCTGCTGGGACAGCCTGAACCCATGTTTACGATGGTTAAAAGACACGGTTAAACCAGGGCGCCTTGCTGTTCTCTCAGGGTGGTGAGGTTAGGTTACGCTGGAAGGCTGTTCTGCAGTCGGGATATGGCCCCTCTCTCTAAAGCACAGCACGAGGGCACTCCTGCAATCCTCACTGCTGGGACAGCAGGAAAAGGGAACCCCAGGCACAGCAGCCAAAGGCCCAGCTTTGCAGTGCAGCAATAGTCATCAGTAACTCATTAGCAATTCATGGCAGCCGAGCAAGACTGAAGCCATCACTGCAGTTCTTCGGTTGCAGTAAGAATGCCATAAGGCAATTGCTTCCTGACAGGAGCAGAGAGGAGGAATTAAAATGCCCACGCTAATTCGGGGTTACAGTTTGGGGCCAATATTGAATGACGTTTGCATTAGACATGGAAAATGGAGATTCAAATCCCCACTGCAAATCTAGTCAAATCCGGGTTTCCTGCTTCCCAGGAACTGATCCTCTACAAGCTGCTCTAGGGTTTAATTTGTCTCTGAACAGAAATTTTTTCAATTAATTTTTCCCCCACTGAAAAAAAAAGAAGACAAAACCAAGAAACAACAAAACCAGAACAAGACCATGATAAATCTCTGTATTTCTGTCAAAACAAGGTTTAATTAGAAAATTCCCGACCAGCTCTCCCTAGTACGTTGCAGGACTGCAAGAGCTGAGTGCACGCTGCAGTAATGAATGCTGGCAGGCTGTAATGTCTGGGCTTTTCTCACTGAAGATGCCCTGGAACAGCACTAAGACGTAACCCATCATACCACCATTGTTTGGTCTTCACGCAGACGCTGTGAGCAGCGCGCTGGGCTGCCTGGGAGCCTGAGCTCCCCAGGAGGCTGCTGGGGTGGGTGGGGGGGGTATTGCATCCCCATCTGCCTTTCCTGGACCACCGACTCCCCACTAGCTCCTCAGTGCCTATAGACATGTTTTCCTGACCTTTCTCAACCTGTTAAGAAAAGCACTTTCCAGTATCAATCCATTCATTTACTTTGATGAGCACCAGTGGTAACACTGAGACGTTGACCACTGAGTGGTATCAGGCCCATGGAGTCACTCGTAGACAAAGCCTTCAAAGCATTACAGCTGTCTGCCTGGAGAGAAACCCACCCCATGTCCCAGGCAGAGGATAATGATGCACGGAACTGTCGGTTGGTGCAGTGCCCACCAGGAGTAAGAAAATGCTGTTCATGGGCCAGAATTTCCTTCAGCTTTATCAACTGAGATGATTTGCACGATTCTTCAGTAAGTATCCAAGTTCTGGGTCTCTGTAACAGGTCATTTTTGCTTGTTGATACGATGATACTCCTCTAAACTCTTAATGTATGGATGAAATGCTACTAAAGCTATCCTAGGCAAAGCAGCCCCTATTGCTGGTCCACCAACAGGATTATTCATGACGGTGTACAGCTGACACGCTCTAGTCCACAGACCTTCCAGAGTTTTCTTCCAAAATTTGATTTACAACTTCAGCAAATTTTGCCACAGTGAAAGCTGGATTTCTAACTAATGTTGAGCTGACAGGTGGAACTTACCTTGACAATTAATTAAAAGGCTATAGAAAGGAATCAGCAAGGGAAAAGCAGCTCTGCTATGTGCATGAAAGCTTGAAATTGGAGCCATTGAATGAGGGTAATAACATGATATTAATGTGAAGTGAAATCCTGAGAGCTGATACGGACTGTGCAGCAAGAGTTTGGAGCTTGTTGGTTTAATAAGGGTTTCAGCAGCTGCACAGGCTAATGTGGGATGTCAAAAGGAAGCAGCAGCCTCTCAGTTCTTCTTGTTAACTCCCACTTCTGAGTCATGGATTCACTCTGCCCGGCTGTTTTGCAGACCTGAGTGTCATCTGCTTGCTCTGAGAAAGGTCAGCTGTCCTGTAACTTCACCACGGAAGTCACTTCGGTGAGCAATAAGAGAGGTGATGAGTTTGTGGACTCAATTTCCACTAAACATTTTATTGAAAAGTAGTTTATTTTGGGCTCATCCTCTTCCAGAATTTGAACCCCAATTACACTATACAGTAAGAAAAGGGAAGAGCAATACGTGCTAGTATTACAATCCACATGAAATCCAGGCTGTGTGCAGCACCAGAAAGATCCCTGGTCACACTTTGTGATAATAAGAGTGATGAGTCCAACTCCTGATCAAAATTGATGTTTTTTTCCCGTTGAAGTCTCCACTTGGCATAGTATTCTTGTGCATTGGTTGAAACACAGACTGTTTATCCCTGGGGTCTGTAGGGCTGGTCTGTGGGACTGGACCAGCACCAAATTTTCTGCACATGCACAAGCCCTTGGGTGCCGGGACCCCACCGGGTCCCCATCGCTGACGCCTTGGGGTGAACCCTGGCTGCCACTCAGCTCTGCAGCCCTCAGGTCTGTAGCCATCAGAGGAGGAAGAGTAAGAGGAAACCTGAAGGGTGAGGCTCCTGGCTTAGCTCAGACTCTCCTCCTATGGGCTGCCTTGTCCTGGGGAAGATGCTGCTGTCTCTGCTGGTATGGGCAAACCACAGGCGAGTTGCTCAGCCAGCTGCCCAGCCTGAGGTCCATCATCTGCACAGGGCAGCAGAAGCCACCAGTGGGAGCAGTACCCCCCCGGCGGGAAGCAGTCGGTCCAGGGGAGCCACGTCTGGGCAGCTGTCTCCTGCCCTTCACCAGTCCCGCTGACAAATATTTATATTAGCTGTAATCCATTCTTCAGAATTTACATTAAAGCTGGTTGATTCACTGTGGGTTTCATAGAAGTTACAATTATATCTGTAAGCCATATGGGATTCTTGACAAGGAAGAAAAGAAAAAAAACAAAAGAAACCCTTGGTCTCGTTTGAGAAGCAAGGCGTGACAGGGAGACCTGCTGTCACGCTGCGCTGGCAGCATGGCCAAAGGGGCTGGTGCAGCCGTGGGAGGGGTGCAGCCCCAGGCTGGTCCCCAGCTGTCCCCTCATCCCAGGGTTTCCCGTGCTAGGGCTGACATGGCACAAGAGCTAGTGGCACACCAGTGCCCGGTGCTTTACCCATTTCATGGCGCTCCTGGCACACGGTGCTGCAGGATCCCGCAGTGCCGTAACCTGCCATGTCCCAGGTTCCCCACCTGGCGCAGAGAGGGGCAGCCTGGCCGCAAGGGAGGGGGTTTCTGCGGGGCCAGCAGCCCTGGTGCCCCACGGCTTTCCCCACAGCAGGCAGGGGCAGATGGGGCGCTCCCTCTCCGCTCAAAGCCCATGTCCTCACCCAGCACCGAGGGGCAAAGCCGGACGGCTCTCCTGCAGCATGGGTGCCTGACCCAGACGGTCGCCCTGGCCAAGCGGCACCGTCGGCCGCGGGCTGGGGCCGGGGCTGGGGCCAGGCATGGCTCACGGCTGCTCACTCAGCAGAGGCCCCGCGCCGCAGAGACGCAGGTAACCCCTGCCATCACTTGCCACAGCGTCGAGCCTGACCCCACTCAACGCTGCTGGGCGTGCATACCCCAGGTGGCACGGGGCCGTTCCATGCCGAGAAGCAGCACGGCGCACAGAAGGACATGCCTGCTGCTGGGCAAAACCCTCCGGATCAACCAACATGCCCACGCCATCGTAGTAAAACATTTATTTGTTCAGGTGATATAAGCTACCATGTTTACAGTTTGTGAACTCACCACTGGCGACATTTAACATGACTTGGGACTGCAGCTGTTGCCACCAGATTTTTCATCATAATTTTTACTTTTATAAAAACCTTGGACACCAGAAAAAAAGGTATTTAGACTTAATGTGGCAGATGGGAGATGGGCAATCTGTGAACGGGGGAAGAAAGTTTATCTGACGCAGCCAACCTCAACAGCCTCTTGGCTTCGGCTGCAGCTTCAAGTAAAGGTTTTGGTGGGGTGAGCACGGTGCAACACGTTAATCTTCGGTGAGTTGGAATCGTATTGTTTTCTGCCGAGTAAGAACGTCGGTGGCAACACTTTCGGGGAGCGGAGGCGGGCAGGTATCCTGCGGATCGGCCCCGGCTTCTGTGCAAAGAGACAAAACAGAGACGGTGAGGGGACAAGGAGCAGGATCCAGCCCTTCCTCGCAGCCGAAGCCAGCCTGCAGCGGGGCAGGAGGCACCAGGAGGTGCTTGGTGGGGCCAGCCCGAGCACCGCACCGCACCGACAGCCCTGGCAGCTGCCCGTGGAGCCGCCCCGGGCAGTGAGCGGGCAGCAGAGCCTGCCTTCGGCCCTGGCACCCCGCCGGCTCGGGTGCCGCCATCACCGCGGGGCCCAGACGCAGCAGGCAAGAGTGTGGTGGCTAACGGGAGAAAGGGTTTATGGCACCCGGCATCCCCAGCCTGTGGCTCAGCGAGCCCCCCCACCAGCCAGCTTCCACACCAGCTCTTAAGTGCTGGTACAGCAGTGCTGCCGCTAAAGGGAAAACCAAACTAGCAAAAAACCCTCCCCAAACCCCAGAATGGAACCAGTAAAGCTCATTGTTCCAGAATCAGAGAATTTTCCAGTTTCTAGATTTGCTTCTGCCCTCATTCAGGCCAAGCTTTTTTCCACAGCAGGGATTTCAACTCTTTGCATAGCTTCAGAGGTTTGCACGGAACTGAAAACATCAGAACGGAGCAGTGGATGGGCACGAGTCCAGCACTTGCCTTCATGAGGTTTACATACAAGAGAAAAAGCCACTGTAGAGAGAACGTGCACGTTTAATTGTCCTGCCCTGAGCTCCCACATCGTTTGCATCAATCCACGGCACAGCGGACAGCCCAGCTCCCAAGGGCAGCTGTTTTTTCCACAGGAGGAGCACTGCCTCACCGGGGGTCCCACCGTGCCCAGCCTCTCTCCCTGCCACTCCGGCACGGCTTGACTTACCTTAGAGAATGCAAAGCTGCAGTTGTGGTATGTAAATACAAACTAGACACCATGTTTTAAATTCGTCCTTGATTTGCTGTGGGTTACAGCTCCCAGCTGCCTACAGATTCGCGCATGAAGCCAAGGCTCAGGCCTGGCAGGGGCTCCCTGCCGTGCCCACGCCGCGGGCAGGCCGGTGCTGCCCTCCACCACCCCCTCCCAGGGCCTCTGGGGAAACCAAGGGAGCCAGGGACACAACCCTTACTGGGTCTCCTCATTTCCCTCTTCCAGTGGAAATTTCCCCTGCAGAGGTGCTTGCACAGCTTGCACACAAGATGCAGTGGGCACCTCTAGAGAAGCAGTCTGTCTGGCACGCACACGTAAAACTGGCAGTCCGGGAGGAAAACCAGCTCGGCACCAGGCTGGGCACACCAACTTGGTCTCAACTTCCAGATTTATGACAGGAATGCTTTCTAAAGTGCAGTGCTTGAAACGACCTGAGGTGACACAGCTTATTCCAGTACAACAAAAACAAGAGCTTATTCTGTTCGTTGTCACACAAAGTTTCCAACGTGGGGTCTCTCTGCAGCCAGTGATGTGCCACGTTTGCTTTTTTTCCCTTTTTATTTTCCTTCCTTCCAAGCTAAGCTTCCTTCTTTCTACAGCAGCAGCCTTCACGCCCAGCTTTTGTGAATAAATCAATTATATTAAAAGTCTACAGTCAGCAAGACCGGTACAATTTGCCTTTTGTTGGTCTTGCATTACTGATGCTGGGGTGTAAGTGCTTTAACCCATACCACTTCAGCCCCACTAACCTGCGCACTTTTGTTTTGTGACCGTCTGTATTGTTGTGAAAGCAAGACCACAGCCACATTCAAACAGTAAATGTCAGTACAGGGCATGTGTATTATTCACAGAGTTGATTTAATGCGACATTCAGTGCCTAATGAGATGTACCTGCCCGCAGCCTGCATGGAAGGAAAGACAACACTGCTGGCTGTGCGGGGTGGGCTGGTGGCAGCCAGACCCCTCGGCGGGTGCCTGATACCCAGAGGGACGATTGGCGACAACGGCAGCGGGGGGGTGTAGCACTACAGAACGACCTGCAGAAGGAACCGGCGCTTTGCCGCCTGGAAGCCCCAGCTGGGCAGAGGTGCTGCGGTGGGTTACTTACCCAGCACGGGCCGGATCTGGCAGCACAGGCTCTGGCACCAGGTCCAGACAGCCCGACATGCAGCAAGGCATGCAGAAACACATTTGCAAAGGGAAAATACGGGATACGTGTTTTCTGTAAGCAGGACCCTTTTGACTTTGCCATGGTTTGCTTCTTTTACACCAGAACTTTGACCAAGGTTAAAATTACTTAGTACGTCACCAGGGGAAAGGCACTGTGTGATTTCATGGCTGTTATTGCTGCTTTAGGAAAGCAGTAGCACACCCCTGGTTGCAAGCAGCACTCTAGAACAGGACAGTAAATGTTCTTGAGCTATTGCAATGCTGACAGATGTTGCCACCCTGTGAGCAGCACCTCCGAGACTTCAGTTCCTTTCGATTAATAGGAAGAGAAGCGATAGTAAGTGATAGCAGCTGTGACCATTACTTCTGCTGGTTGAATCAATCACTGGGGGAAGAAACGCACTCCCTCTCTGTGCAGGGTGCCTGCTGTGGCTCTGGGTACAGTTTCGCAGCAGCACTGGGGGGCTATGCTGCGCCTTCTCGAGGCCACGCGCGCAGCGAGCGCTGGCCACGGCAGGACTGTCGGCTGTCATGGCTCAGTGTCGCTCCACCGTCCCGGGATGCTCAATGCCAGGCATCCGCCTGGCTCAGTGACCGTGCCCAGGTGCCTAAGGAGATACGGGGAGATGCTTTGTGCAGTCCCGAAGCAGCGATCAGTGGGGCCTTCATGGTCCCCGGGAGGCAGGAGCATCGCTGTGCTGCTGGCAGCCAGCCTCGAGCCTCCAGCAGCTTTGCAGCCGGCGGGGACGAGACGAGCTTGCGGCAGGACCCCCACAGGCAGGCAGTGTGCCCCGGCAGCAGCCGCCCTGCGGCGGTGCAGGCAGCGGGGGCTGCCGGGCCCTTCCCCGCCAGAGCGGCGTGTGCCCAGGAGCCGTGTCCCCTCTCCCAGGCACGGGACGCATGGCCGTCACTCTCCAGTTCACTCTTCGTTATTGCAGGGCTGCCCGGGTGCGTGGGGAGGGCCGTCAAACACACGGGAACACGCTGGCAGAAATAAAGCCACATTGGCACCCAGAGCGGAGCAGTACCATATATTCACTGTAAAGAACATGCCCAGAACACAAGCAGAAAGGCAGCACAGAAAACAACACAACAAACTTTCCACCCGACAAAGCCCTGCTTCTCCATCCAAACATGGTTTGTACCAGCCCTCTTTAACACAACACGTATGCTCTGAGAGAAGGATTACGGAAAGGTGTAAGAGGAAGCATGTGCCAGCAATTTAAATAAGAGTAAATAAATTTCTGAAGTAGCTTCTCCTCCTCCGGTGCTCGTGAAAAAAAGACACCATCTCATGGCTAAAACCTCGGTTAATCTATTTTCGAGAAGCATCACAAGGAGCAGACCCGCAGGCTGGGCGATGCCCCGAGGTTTGTCCTGGTCCAAGTCTCTGCAAACTCCCATCTGCAGCTTGGGGTGAAGCCAGGACTGCAGCGCCAGGTCAGCCGCAGACCATCGCAACCCCCGTCCCCCCGACACCCCCAGGACTGCCCCACGTGTCGGCACCCATCGCCCGCAATGGGGAACACTCTGCTTGGGTTTATTGAACTCATATGCTCATTTCTGAAGCATTAGAAAATGTTGCAGTACCGCACTCTGAAGAAAGACGCACCAATGTTATTCTGAACAAGGAATATCTCAGCACTTTTTCTGCCTCAAACTGTTGGCAACCTCTGGTTTTGCAGAACAGAAAGGACAGAGAATTTCCTCCTTCACAAGGCTTTCCACACTTTGACTGAATCAAGCCTGAATAAAACAGAATGTCCTGCTGCACAGTTACTCCAGTGGAAATGGCAGATTTCATGCCCAGTGCATTCCCAAGGGACACTCCTCTCTGCCGAAGAGAGAAAGCTGCACAAGACGAACCCTCAGCTATCCGGGTCTAACCATTCCTACACTATTAGCAGAGAATTAAATCAAATGCAGGGACATATGGTCCTTCTAAGCTGCTTATACAGATGCATTGTGGACGGAACACTCAGCTTCAGTGTTTAGAAAATGATTCCTTTGAGTAAAAAATTAAAAATATAAAAATAAACCTCCCTAAACCACAAGAAGCTATTAATATTTTAGCACTTTCACAAAACATTAGACACATTTACGTCCAATTTTAGACAACATATAAAGCATTTTCATTTGATGTTTTTAAAATGCATGATTAAAACAAATACCTCAGCAGAAAAACCTTTAAAGCTATCTCCGTACCCAACCACAAAGTGAAGGTACTGTCTGCAGAGAGCAGCTCCTCGCTGGGGCACAGAACCACTCCTTTTTCCCATGTTTGACAATGCCTTCATTGTCAGACTACCAGAACTTGGACAAATACCTCACTGCCTCTGACAGTGCACTACTTTAATAGTTAGTTTCTGTGCATACAGCCCCTCGAGAAGAACGTGGACTTCCAGAGAAATCTAAGGAGGGATTTTTTTTATTTATTTTTTTTTTAACTTTTCCAGCAGGAAGCGGGTACTTTAATTTTTGAGGCTTTGTTTCCTTTTTGGTCTCTGCATTTCCCAAGGGAAGTAAAAAGGCTTTCTAAAAAAGAAACAGCCTCTTCTTTTTATGTCCTTTACACCACCTCCACCCCGACTGTTTTTCCACAACAGGCAGTAAAACCACTGAGAACAACCTATGACAGCTGAGACCAACAGGAGTCACCTGGCGTGCGCATCAGCCCCGACCGAGCTGCGGGGCCTGGGAGGCAGTGACCGCGGGGGCTGCCGGGCGATCTTCCCTGCCATGAGATGCTCCCTGCCACCACTGCTCTGGGGCCGGCCCGCTGCCCTGGTTAGAGCCAGGGTGTCTGCCGGCATCTGCCTGGGTTACATTGCTCTCAAGAAGAAGAACACAGGGCATAAAATTTAACTATTTATCACTTTAATGGCCACAAAGCCCATATCAAACCTATTATTTGGCATCTGAGTGCACTAACATTGCAGAGTTAAGCTGTCTCTAATTTAAACACAATAACCATATGAGTTTAATTAATATTAATTTTAGACTTTTCTTTAGAATGAACAGAGCAGCAGAAGCATGTCTGCCATCCTCACAACGTGAAATCTTCAACTGCTATCCCCTATTGCCATATATTTACAACCTTACGTAGTGGCCTGAAATTACTCTATCCCACACACACCACAAACAGTAGGTTAAAGATGAGACCATCTTCTGGTGCCTTCATTGTGCACAGGGATTAAAAAGAACTGAAACAAACCGTAAGAGTTTACAGGAAATGTGCCCCAAAAAGTCTAGGAAAGAAGGAGACGACCATCATCATCCTGATCAATCATCACTATGAGTCACTGAATGGCTACGTACCTGCCTGCTGCAGCCCTGCCTTGCAGTATCGGGGTCAACCTGCCAGCCCCCGCTCGCTGTCCTGCTCACTCCCCTGCTCACTCCCCTGCTCGCTCCCCTGCTCGCTGCCCTGCTCGCTGTCCTGCTCGCTCCCCTGCTCTCTGCCCTGCTCGCTCCCCTGCTCGCTGCCCTGCTCGCTCCCCTGCTCGCTGTCCTGCTCGCTCCCCTGCTCCCTGTCCTGCTCGCTGTCCTGCTCGCTCCCCTGCTCGCTCCCCTGCTCACTCCCCTGCTCGCTCCCCTGCTCGCTCCCCTGCTCGCTGCCCTGCTCTCTGTCCTGCTCACTGCCCTGCTCGCTCCCCTGCTCACTCCCCTGCTCGCTGTCCTGCTCGCTGTCCTGCTCGCTGCCCTGCTCTCAGCCCTGCTCGCTGTCCTGCTCGCTGCCCTGCTCGCTCCCCTGCTCGCTGCCCTGCTCGCTCCCCTGCTCGCTGCCCTGCTCGCTGTCCTGCTCGCTGTCCTGCTCGCTGCCCTGCTCGGCCCTCTCCCCTGCACCTGAAGGCACCAGCACCCTGCCTGGAGCTCAACCAAATCACGTCTCCTTGCCCCAGAGGAGGTCTGCAGGACTGCAGCGATGCTTCCCACTGCAGCTGGGGTGCGGGGCTGCTCCCACATTTCCCGTAGACTGCCCTCGCCCACGTTTCACACCTCCGTGCACCTGTGCTGACGGGAAGGGGACAGCCTCCACTGCACTCCCTGCCTGCCGGGGTGGGGGCCAGCTCTGACAATGGAGCAGCAAACCAAGGCTCGCATGGGTTGGGAGCAACGGGCAGACACCTGCCCTGATTGCTGCTGCTGAACGGCAACCTGTTTTTCCAGCGTTGGCACTAGGCAAAGCCATTGCCGTGGCAGCCCCGGGCTCTTGGATGGGGCTGGGCCGGGACCGAGGAGGGTGCCCTGAGAGCGAGTGGCCACTGCCCCCACCGGACCCAGCGCCACGGGATGAGGGTGCTCGGGGACCGTGGGTCAGGCACCCTCTCGGGGAGACCCCACGGCAGAGCCCTGCCGCTCCACCAGTGCCCAGCCCCAGCGAGGCAGACCCCGGCAAGAGGAGAGGGACCCTTGGCCCCGGCACCCTCCTCCTCCTCCTGGCCCCCACGGTGGGACCCACCGAGCGGTGCCCGCGGGCCCCGGGCATGGCTCCTGGGCGGGCAGTTACCGCGAGGCTGGCTGGTGTACGGAGTGAATATTTTATTTTACACAACATAACAACACAGCGTTGTTGTTTCTGTACAGCATCTGCCTAAAAACAAAGGCAACACCATTGTCACAGAAAAGAAATATACAGTCTGACCGTTTTAAAAAATATCATTTTACTGATTGATCCAGAAGTGGTTATTTGTTAGCTTGGAGGAAATTTCATTTCCTTTATAAAAGGCTTTTTCTGTGAAAACTCTCTCTTTTGTTTTCTGCTACTGCAGAACCAGGAAGCCAGTCCTAGAGTAGGGAAGGCACTGGTGCTGTTTCATGCTTTTTTTTCACCCCTTAATCTTTTTTTTCCTTTTTTTTTTTTTAATCTCTGAATGTTGCCTTCTGTTTTGATATTAAATAAAATCAAATGAAAACTAAATAAAACCCTGTGTGCACTGGGTGGCTTATACAGAACCCCGCATGAACAAGCCATTAATCAGCGAGACAGCAGCGGACTTCCAAATCCAATTCCCCAGGAGAGGGAGTTTCACACAATGTTTGGTGTTTTGTTTTTCATTAAAACGAAAAAAAAAAAAAAAAGAAAAAAAAAGCAGGTCACACAGTGCTTTCCAATATCCACTCAGAACTGGAGAAAGTTGCTTTTCCACTATCCACGTCAGAGCTGTCTGACTGGACTAGCATCCCGTTCATGGACATGCTCCTTTTGGACCGCAATCCACCTGCGCCCCGGGCACTGCCGAGGCAGCGGGACTCCATCACCTCGCCGCCCAGGGAGAGCCTGCGCTTGGCTCGGGATGCGTCAGCTGGCAAAGTGAGGAACTTACTTGGCTTTGATTGTGCTCTTTTGTACGTGGGGGCCCCTTTGACAGAGTCGGGGGGACGGCTAGCTAACTGCAGGGCAGTGGAGTTATTTCTGTTAGTGTTTTGGGACTCGATACTGCTGACAGCTTCACTCTGCGGCTCGCTGCTTGGCTTTGGCCCCGGCTTTCGCTTCTGCTTCTGGGAGACAGAAGTGCTGGAAGTCCAGGCGGGAGGCAAAGCGGAGGTAGTGGTGGCCGAGTCCTGGCTGGAGCCGGTCTCCGGCGACTGCGTCACGCCGTCGCTGGCAGCCTTGCAGCACTGGATGACCTCTTCGTGCCCGACAGCCTGCTTGGACATCGACTGCGACAGCACCCCGCTGCAGCCCTGGATCTGAGCCCCGTTCGTCTGCGAGTACACGTTGCTGACCTTGGTGGCCTTGTGCTGCCCATTGTTGTTACACACCTTGTAGCGGATCATGAGGATGATGATGAACACAAGCACGGAGGCCACGATGATCCCACCAATGATGATAATCATGGTCCCACCCAGGAACTGGGACTGCATGAAGTGGCAGCGCACATAATCCTGCTCGGTGGTGAACTGCGTGCAGCCCACCACCCTGGTGGCGGTGAGCGAGGTGATCCCATCATCATAGATGGCCAGGACGCACAGGTCGTACACAGTCCCAGCGGCCAGGTTGTTGACCAGGAAGGTTTTGCTCGTGGGAGGTATCATTCTGGGGGAGAAGGAAATCAGCGTGAGTGAACCCACCAGACCCGCAGGCACCTCCCCGCCATGTGCCGCAGCCCCGGCCGTGGTGAGCACCACCAGGGCTCGGCTCCTCCGCTCCTGCTGCCTCGCCGTCCCCGCAGCAGCTGCTGCCCTGCGTTTGGTGCGGCAGCAGTCGCCGCCAAGCCCCTGGCACGGCTTGGCATCGCAGAGGCCCCCATGAGAGTGACCACATCAAAAACATAAAAAGAAATTACCAAGCAAAGACAGTTTTGAACAGTGTGACTGTTACACCCGGCAGCACAGAGCCTCTCCGCACTCTGCCAGCACACCAGCATGGACGCTTCCAGAAAGTGCTACAAGGAACGCATTTACAGACACCTTTCTCCCTGTGTTTTCATAAAGCTGAGAGTGTTAAGATCCATTTAACTCATCTAATTTTACAACCTTTCTGCCAATCAGATTAGTTCAGAGGATTAGAGGTCTGTTTGGATTATCTAAAAATAATGCCGTTCAAGGTAATTTCCCTATTTGCAAGTAGAAAATTGCATGAGTCTTTCCCAAGGTTCCCACCATCTGCTGCCATGGGCAGGGCTCTGCTCGGCTGGTGCGGCATGGGAACCTGCCGCTCCGGCGGAGGGGGCTGCCCAGAACAGGGGGCAGCACGTCAGCACCAAGCAGCCTGGCAGGGCCCCACACAGGCGGGCTGGGGCTGCCTTACCTGTAAACAAGGGAGTCATCATAAGTACCGTTGTACTGGATTTGGAACATACGTATCCCAGGTATATTCCTCTGAAAATTGAATTTCAGCAGAGCAGTAGAGGATGTTGCTTCCGCAACGACCACCTTCTTATCTTGGCTGACTTTCGTATCCCCATTGCTACTGCTTGCGTTGGAGCCCGACTTGGTGGAAGTGGAGATATCTGAGGAGCCGGGGTCAGGCTCGTGGATGTGGTTCGTGCTGTTCAGCAAGTGAGGGAGTTTGATTATGTGCAGGTCTACCGTCTGCGTGGCCTCCCCAGCCGGATTGGAAGCAATGCAGGTGAAGGAGCCCGTATCCTTCACCGTAGTTATAAGGATGTCGAGCGTCCCGTTGTCGTACACCACGGACCTCGTTGCGTTTGAAATCAGTTTCCCCTCAGGTGAAATCCAATGAATTGCTGGTTCAGGGTCCCCCCGGGCCTTACACCGCAGTGCTGCCCGCTGGCCCTCCAGCACCCGCAGCTCGTGGGTGTGCCGGGTGATGAGAGGAGGCTCACACAGGAATTCCTCCTCAGGGATTGACCAGAAGTACCGGCCGGACAAGAGTGTGGGAGAAGCACAAGTCTCCAGGTCGTCTTCCCTCGAAAGACGCCTCAGCCACAAAAGCTCACAGTTGCAATGCAAAGGGTTCCCACCAAAGCTCAACGCAAAAGTCGAGGGGCTGATAATTCCTGAGGTTGCTAGTACCTGAGCTCGCTGGAAGAGAGGATCAGGCGGTAGCTTCTGCAGTTTGTTAGACGTGACGTCCAACCTGGTCATCTTGTGGAGGTGGGAGAACGTCCCCTTAGGAATATGATCAATCATGTTGTGGTCTAGACTGAGAGTGTGCAAACTAACCATCTTCTCCACTGCATCCCAGGGGATGGTTTCCAGATTGTTGTAAGACAAATCCAATTCCTCAAGAGCTAAAACATCATCGAAAGCTGTGGAAGAAATTAAAGTCAGCTGGTTGTTGTTAAGTATCAAGTGGTGAAGATTGGAGAGTCCACTGAACATGTCATTAGTGATTTTAGTCAATCGGTTGCTGTTCAAATGCAAAGCCCGCAAATTGCGCAAGTCGGCAAATGCATGAGGTGTAATAAAACTGATTGTATTCCTGGACAGCGTCAGGTCCACCAGGCTGGTCATATTGGCAAAGTCTTTCCTTTTAATATTTGTAACAAAGTTGTCTGCCAGCCTTAACTCCACGGTCCTCCTGTCAATGTTGGGAGGAACAAATAAGAGCCCTTTCTTGGCACAAAGGGTGGCAAGGTTCGGAGACAAAATCTGACAGACACAGCGCTTTGGGCAGATCTGAGCTCTCACCGCTATGCCAATGAACAGCAGAAACAAAAGCAGTTTTTCCATTGTAGATCAGGTTCAAGAGCCTGTAAGGGAGAGCAAACGTCTGTTAGTCTCTGCAAGATAAGCAAATGACAATAAAAAAGCAAAGACAAACTGTCTGTGGTTAAATCATGAAACTGAAGCTCATGTAAGTGTGTCATCCTCATCTTGTTACCTGATGTCTTTATCATTCTCTGTATCCTGACATAAGAGCTTCTATACTACCTTCCAGAAGAACAATTGAGAGATAGGTATGTTTGCATATACACATATATACACACAGACACTTATATACAAATGACAACGCAATTTGGAAGCAGCTGGTGGCACCGCACATGGCGTCAGCAGTGCCTTTCGGGCCCCTCCTGCTAGAGCTAATCCCCGCCGTGCAATGCCCCTCTGCTCCAGGCGCTCAGCTTTCTGACAGATGCTCCTGACCTCATGGTCTGGAGTTACTTTGCCATAATACCATCATGTAATGAAAATGAGGGATGTTTCATGTGTGCTTTACTTGCTAAGCTAAAACTCTCAGCGGCCTCTAAATCATGGCAATTCAATGGGTTTATAGCCATCTCCACCGAACATTTAAGCTCTTAATGCTATTTCCAGAATAAACTCAGAAGGAGCTAATTTTATGTCATTCAAAACCCAAAAATGCAAATAAAACAAACAAAAAAAAACCCCAAGAAAAACCCCCACAACAACCAGGGACCTAAATAAAAATGGAACACGGACTAATTTTGGATCATTGCTGTTTTCCCGGCTGCCACAGCCAGCAACGCTGCACTCTTCTCCCAGAAAGCCTGACACTTCAATTAGCCTTATCTCTTGCATTGCCAGATCCAGGATCCTCACAGAGTATGGAAACAAGGAAGATAACAACAGTGCCCACACCAGCTGAATGAGATCATCTATCAGTGACTACACCAAAAGCTCCGTGAGAGCTGCGGTGCCGGTTTCTCCTCAGCCCTGCATCAGCATCCCTGCCACGGCGCAGGCAGGCGGGTGGGAAGGCAGAGCCTCCTCCACGGAGCGGGCAGGCAGGAGGGAGCACAGTCCTGCGGAAAAGCACCTACATGTCCAAGAGGAAACTTGTGCCATTGTAAGCCACAGGGCTCAGCGGGACTCCACATTGGAAATGAAGCACTCGGCTCCCTTCAGGACTGATAAAATTATACGTGTACAGATCGGATTACTCAGATGCATTATCATCCCAGAAATGTACTAATGAAGCTCATAAAATAAAGTTTCACGGCTAGCCGTAAGCAGGAGTCTTGAATCGTCATGGATATTTAAAGACATTTAACGTCAGAACAATTACTACTCCTATTGTCCAGTCTGTCCATAATCCATCCACAGTGCCATGCAAACTAAGAGGAGCCAACAAGCTGCAAAAAGGATGAGTGAAAATACCAGCCTCTAAACCCTGCTCTTCAGCACTATCAATTTATTTTTTTTTCCTGATACTTCTGGGGACTGTAGGTTCTCATGACTACTGGCTCCAACCCTTGAGTCCCCATAGGGAAAAAAAACTGAGTATGCTACCGCAGGCATGGCCCATCACTACTGAAGTCCTGGGAACCATTACCATAACCATTACCACTACTGCTACCATTAATTGTAGCAGAAAGCAGACTTCCCAGGCAGCGTTCAAATACGTTTTGTAAATTCAGTTTTGTCCAGCCCGTGCCCACATTGCAGATCAGGGTGGTCCTGCAGGTGAAACGGGCTTGGAGGGCAATGGGGATGCCGAGCAGTGGAGGAGGAAGTGTGGCAGAGCAAACCACCTACTCCAACCCCCAAAACCTGCTGATGATGCCTGGCCAGCCACCTCCCGATGGGGCGGCTGTAGTCACGGCCGTGGGCTGTCACCCACCCTCTCTGGGTGGGACTTTTCTCTTTTAATCTAGATCTGGCACATACCAGATTCAAACAGACTCAGTGGCTCAGGGCATCCGCAGCACGACTGCCAGGGTCCCCAGACAGTCTTGGCTGGGGACACCATGCTCATTTAGATTTGCTAACTTAATACTGCTAATTTAGATTTGTAGCTGTGATTACAGTAATGTGCTTGGATTCAGCCAAGTTCATTTGAAGAGCTATACAAGATTAAAACCAAATCAGCAAGGTGCATTTACAGGTTTGGAAATACTGTTTCAAGACGGAACGGTGACATACGGAGACACAGACTTAAACCATAGCTGGAATGACAGGGTTATGACAAGGCTATCCACCAGTGGACGTGGGTTTTTTGGATTTTAGGAGAGCTTTTGATACTGTCAGAGACAGTATCCTCTGCACAAAATGCCCAGCACACGGCGAGATCTGGACACAACATGATAGGTGAACAGCGAGCTGAAGGGTCGGGCTCAAAGGGTTGTAGTTAAATGGGACAAGACCCAGCTGATGGTCACTAGCGGTGTCCCCCAGGACCCAAGTTTAGGGCCAGTCCTCTCCAGTGTTTCTGTAAGGGACCTGGACAGGGAGGTGAGTGCATATCACGTACGGCTGCCAATGACGCTACATTAGGAGGAGGCACTAAGTCCCTCGAGGGCAGAGGGTGCTTATGGAGAGGTCTTGGTGGATCAGAGCGCTGGGCAACCACCAGCCCTACTGACTGTAACAAGGACAAATGCGGATTTGGCCTCTGAGACCTGATCTGTCTGCCTATCCTCGCCCAGCACACCACAGTCCCCCACGGCTGCAGCTTCGCAGCCCCAGGCAAGGTCAGCCCCGGGCAGGGCAGGCAGCTGCCCGCATGCAAAGGCAGCAGGAGGGAGAAGGAGGCCATCCCCGCAGGGAGCTGCCTGGCATCGAAGCTGCAGCTGAGAGCGGAGCCTCCCTGGCAGTTAAGGCCGGGCAGGGGTGGAGGGTGCCCTTGCACAAAGCAGCAGACCCCTGGCTAGCCCCTCCTCACCGGCCCCGCAGAGGCGCACCACCGCGGTGCCAAGAACCCCTCCGCAGAAGCGGCGTCTTGGCCCTGGGCTGCCGCCGGCACAGCACCGGCCAAGAGCAGGCCAGGCCCAGCAGGCCCGTCACCCCGGTGCAGCCGGGCAGGCGCAGGCACCGGCTGAGGACGGCGGATCGCAGCCTGCGAACGTGGCCCACGGCCGCCGCTCCCCGGAGGAGGGAAGCTGGACCACGGACAAGCACCCCGGGTCGCTTCCTGTTTTTCAGGGCTACTATGACTGCACCTCCAGGAGGACAGCGGCCAAGGGGGGGGAGCAGCTCTGCCACTCTGCTCTGGGACAGTCGGGCTCCGGAGCCCTCGCCACCAGGAGCAGCCCCCTGAGAAGGCAGCCCCGTCCCGTGCCCGGGGCAGGACGTTTGGAGGCGTCTGCGCTCGGCCCTGGCGGGGGCCGGGTCGGGACCCCAAAGGCAGAGCACAGCATGGCGGCGCACGGCACTGTGCGGGGCTCCCCAGCAGCCTGACCTGGGGAGGGAGGACCGATGAGCCCACCCCGTGCCACGGTGACGGGGCTGGGCCAGCACCAGCACGACTGTTTTAAAATCCCGCCAAGTCCACCAGCTCTCTCAAACTGCGGCTCAGGAAACTGTTGGGGGCAGGTGCTGGGGGAGAAACGAGGATGGCAGAGGAAAACAGGCACGCCATTTCTCTTGGACCGTCTTCGAGCCCTGCATGGGAGTCTGTCTCCACACTGCACTGTCTTAACTAAAGCCAGTGGTGCCTGTGGGCTCCCACCCCTGCCCAGAGTCCACCTGTTCCTGGTAAATAGTTCCTTATCCAACCTTATCAGGTTTTTTTAAAGTGTCACGTAAGTTGTAATAGAAACGCGAGCAAAGCTTAATAAAAGTTGTGTGTTTGCACAACTGCTTACAAGTGCTCTAAGATCTGTATGTCATGCAAAGATGTACTGACATTTGCAGCTGAAGAACAGTACCTGACACGTCAACTGACAGAAACAGCAAAACCACACTTGGATTTAAATGACCAGGCCGGTGCCCCAGCCTGCGTGCCTCCGACGCGCAGAGACAGGGACAGCCCGTCCCCCCAGGCTGGACGTCACCCCCTCGCCACAGGGACAGCAAAAACATTTCACCACCTCGTTGAAAGAACGCAGAGTATTTCCTCATGGGGCTGCTCAGCGTAGTACGCCGTCTCATGGCCGTGGCCCACAGCTGAGATATTCCAGAAGACAGCAGGAACTGCTGGATCTGGTGGCTTAGAAGAACAGCTGCCGTAAGAAGACATGTCTTTTGAAAGTCAGACAGGTCATGCATCCTCTCTTTTCCCAGCACACCTCGTCCCACACACAGATAACTCGCAGCGACAGCAGCACTGACACGGCTTACAGCTTGTTGCAGAAAACACCTTTCTGACTAAGCAAAGCATTACCTGATTCTCATTACTTGCTTAAAAAAAGAAAAAAGAAGAAAAAGAAAGCACATCATTACCATAAAACAAATAGAGAAACGCTAGTTACCTAGGAAGGTGCGCGCTGCTTTCACTTACTACTTGGCATCTGCAAAAAGATAGGGATAGTCAAGCTCCTCACGTGACATTTGTGATTCACGCAAAAAAGGCTCTTATATACTAATTTTTAAATCAATTTTGTTGCTACATTTGATAATTTGAGTTATTCAATCTGTCTATAAAAACTAACTACAAATTACAGTGGGCTGCATGGCTCAGTGCCACACAGAAAATTTTGTCTCTGAAGAGCAAACAGCCCTGACAAGCCCCAGTGTACGCTGCCCTTGGGACTGAGGCAGACCAGCCTGCTGCTCTCCTGTTGACCTGAAATGAGGAACTCCTTCCCCTTACTCAATTTTCCCAGCTACAGAGCAGGTCCAACAGCGGTTCAACAGAGCCTGGGCTCATAGGGGCAGGAACCCATCTTCCCTGTCACCCCCCTTCCCACCTCTGCTGTGGCAGCTCTCAGGTGGGGTGTGCCAACGCGATGGGAAACAATTCATCATTTCTTCCATCGCCGGGTGTTTCTCACGTGGCTTCTGGGTTTTGCACTGGATCCATCTCAGCCATGCTCCCAGTGCTGACTTCAGGCTCCTGCTGTCCCAGGTCCTGGCAGCTATAAAACAGCCATCCCAGCACGGAGGAGGTACCCTGAGCTTGTCTGGGACAAAGCCTGTGCACAGGCAGGGTACAGGGACAGCTGGGGCAGACACTCTGGCCCGCCGGCACCGCACACTGCTCTGCAAGATCCACTGAAGGAGGACTGCTCCCACCACTTCCAAGAGGAGTCACACCGCTGCCGTTGGGAGCCACGTCTCCTCTGAGGGCGGCAGCTCCCGGCAGCCCCTGGTGCTCCCCTGGGAACGTGAGGACCCGGCCATCCAGGATTTCCCAAGGAGGCAGACCCAAATCAGAAACCTCTGGGGGGGTTTGCCAGGCAAGGTCCAGCGCTGGGGCATGGCCGGAGTGACCCCAGCCCGTACGGGGCACTGCTGCACCAAAGCCTGTGCACGCCTCAAAGGCACCCGATCAGCAGCGGGCTATGAAAATAAATGACCACCAACCGGTTCTAGCAACAAATTGAGGTCATGTAAAGAGCTAATGAATTTGAAATTTCTGCCTGGAATTGATCCAAAGGACACGGGAATGAAATGTCATGTACGCCAGGCTGAGATTGCTTCTTTCTCCCAACGTGCTGCTTGCTGCGTTTTTTTTGCCCCCATCTTCTTTGGGAGTAATAGGTTTTATGACACTTAGTGCAGCATCTGCCAATGTGTCCAGTGCTACAAAGGGTCATTTACATATTGTGAATTGCATAACACACGGAAGCAGCGGGATCCAGGAGACAGTAATTAATTAGCAAACGATTTCCACTGCATCTGATTCTGTTCAGATGGTAGGTGCTATACAAAGTCAGTGTGCTGGGGAAACCCAACACGGCACACTAGTAGCTGTTCAGAGCCAGCTGCTAATACAGTGCCTGGCTCAGACATAATCTGTCATCACTCAGGTCATGACAGAAGCTATTGACTGCCTTTCCTACCCCTCCAGGACTCAGCAGAAGTTGCGATTTTCAAGGTCTTTGCAAATGCAATTTCGTGGTGGGGAAAAAAAAAGTCTAGAAGCTGATGATATTCACCTGCTGGGGATGAAGGATGGGGAAATAGCTGACACCGGTCACCAAAGGCATCCTGCAGCCATGCTAAAATAGGTGCATATAAATGAAGACGCTGTGATATATGGCATACCAGCTGCTAAAACTACTGAAGTAGAGAACAAGGAGCTTCAATTTCACAAAGGTCAATGGTTTGTAAACATGCCTGAGTATTTTGCTGAATTGGAAACAAAGCACCTAAGAAAACAGAAACACTCAGATCAAAGAACCTCACCCAGAGGTTTCCCTGGGGGTTCTGCTGGCCGCCCAGCCACTGCACAGGCCAGGACCATGGGCCAGGACCACTGTCTCTCACCCCAGCAGCATGCACAAAGTGCTCCACCAGCCATAAAGCCCTCTCATGCCCGTGAGGAGCCACATCTCCTGATATGGGCAGCAAGGAGCCCTCAGCTGCAAGGCAGCTCCTTCTGAGGTCCAGCCTGCCTATTTGCTTTTCGGGGAGGACATGCCGTTTTGGTTCTTTGACACTTGTAATACCTGCTGCAGGCCTGAACAGGTTAATCACCATGGGGAGGCATGCTACAGCAGAAATACTGTAGCCCAGTCTTTGTTAAAGGGCTTCAAATGCTGTAATAAATACAGCTGCAACCCCTCTAACCTCTGGGAATTTTAAAAGCTACAGGACATCAAATCGTGCTTGCTCCAGGGTCTCCTTCGGTGCACCTGATGCAGCCGCAGAGGTGGTCAGCTGCACTCCAGAGGTTATGTCCCCCTGTAAATAGCAAAGTACAGCCCAGCACTGGAGGCAGCCTGGCTAATGAGCTGTTTCACATAGCTGCTCTCATTTTCCTCCAGCCTTAAGCCGCAAACGATACGCATGCAAAGCAATGCATTCTGGGAGGCAATTCTTCTCCCCATAATGAGGTCTAAACTGGCAAGATTAAAGTGAACAATAACAATTATTTTAATTAAAGAGATTTCTAGAGAAAGCAGAACTGGTATCACTAAGCCCTAGACCGTGCCGCACGCTTGGCTGACATTTGAGAGCAAAGCTTCCGCTGTTCTCACAGCAGGGCCCAGTGCCGAAAACAAAGGGTGAGGCAGCCCCTGCCCAAGAGCTTGTGGGGGTCTGCACCCCTTCCCCGGAGTGTGCAGAAAGAGGGGCAGCAGCTCGGGGAGGCACCCAGCAGCAGGACCCCAGCAGCAGACCTGGCTGCAGGCGGCTCTTCACCAGGAGCTGGCTGAGGAAGCAAGAGTGCTGGGGAGAAAACGCAGCCGCTGGCAGGGACGGGGGAGCAGGCGGGGGTCAGCACGGCACTGGTGCGGCGGGCTGGAAGCAGTGCTGGGCATCCTTCATCTGAGGCCTGTGCGGGGCTGGGAAGGGGCTCCTGAGGAAGGACCACATCAGCACATCCCGCCCAGCGGGGCTCTCTGTAAGTGACCACTAGCAGTCAGTGCCGGAGCTGGAAACACAGGTTAGACTGACCTCTGATCCGAGCCACAGAGTCCCTCTCCGGTTCTGTCTGAGGCAGAAAAGCAACCGGTTTTCGCCAGAAAGAAGTAAGACGACCACAATGCTGTGGTGTGAACAGCAAAACTGCAAACTAGAGCTTCCAGGAGGCAGAGGATGCTTAAATCAGCAAGTAATGGCAGCAAGGGGGGCAAGGCAGGACAGAAGATGGGGTACGAGGGGGAGTGAAGGCGAGTCTCCCCACACCGTCTGGCCCAGCTGAGGGCGAGGGCAGGGGACGCTTCTGCCTTTCAGTGCCGGCCCCTTTTGCCCTGCCTGGGGCTGCGGAGCGGAGGAGGATGGGCAGATCTCCCACCAGCCCGCCATGGCCCACGGAGCATCGCAGCACCACACAGGAACCCTGCACCGGAGGGACGTGCTGAGCCACAGCCATGCTTGCACCAGAGCCGGTTGCAGGCCTCCCACACCTGATCCCGCTTCGGTCTGTGTTCTCCTGTCTGAGCACCTCTCAGCCAGGCCACGAGAGCACCGCTACCACGTGGCACTGGGCAGCCGTGAGTCCAGCGTACTGGAGAGCAGTGCTGGCAGCCAGAGCCCGGCTCGGGTACCCCAACTCCAGCTACCGTCAGCTTCAGTCTGGGACCGCGTCAGCCAAATGGCTGCGATAATGGAACAGTCATTACTTTACAGCAGGACAAAACACCCACCCTGTCAGTATATTAACTTCTTAATTCCTATATTAATCAATTAACCATTTTGTGAATTGGCACAGCTAAATTTCTGTGGAAGGGTGCAAATATTAACCTGCTAGAAAAAATACTGGCTGCTGTATAATAACCACGACAGTATGTGCTGGCAGGTCTGCTCCCCCGGGCCCTGCGTGGTGAGGCCCCAGCGATACAGGGCAGCCCCGGCATGGGGGGGGCAGCACTGCCCACCCATCTCCCCTGCCCCTGGGCTCCCTCCACTGGGAGCTCCCTGGGCGAAAGGTTTGCACTAGGAAGCGTTAGGCACAACAACAGTAAATAACAACTACATTACCCAAGGTACTGAGTATAGAGAGTAGCACGAAACTACTACATGCACCATCCACAGAAGCAAACCCATGAAACACCAACTATCTCCAAGTGATTAACGCTTTGATTGACAAACACAGCACCTTTTTTCTATTCTCACGTGCACAGTAAGCCTTTCCCTGAAGGAAGAAGTGAAGTGATTATGCGAACTATCAGGCAGTCCTTCACTCAAGCGCCTACCAATGTCCTAAAGACACTTTGTAAGAGAAACCCGAATCTTGAGAACATTTGCCTGTGCCCGATTACAGACAGGCTGTGCCGGCTGCACCCGCAGCTGTGGCAGGTGAAAGGCGCTGAGCAGCTGGTGACGCAGCACGAGGGCACCAAGATGGTTTGTCAGCATAGGGGGAACCACAGCCAGACTGAGCTGTGATCCAGGAAAACAGTGTGCCCGGGGGAAGGGCCAGAGCTGGAAGGGAAGGGACACAGAGCAAACACAGGCAAGTGCAAGCAAACTGGAATGAGGCGCTTGGGGAGGGATGCGACCACCTTCAGGCAGGAGCCAGCTGCCAGTTACTGGGCACGACGGACGCATCCCCTAAAGCCTGGGGTGCCACCTATGACCAGGGACCAACCCACGGCTCATGTGGGACTAATGGAAACAACAGTTATCAGCGCGACCGTCACACCGCCACTGCTACTACTGACAGATTCCAGCCCTGTGCAGCCGGCACAGCTCGCGGCACAGCACTGCTCCCTTGTGCAGCCCTCAGCCACAGCTGACAAAGGGCTCAGCCCCCTTCCACCTTGTCTCCAACGTGGTCTGATTTCATAACGAATTTTCCCCTGCTGTGCTGCAATGGGCAATAGCATCCCACTAGTGTTCTGGCAGGCAGGTGAGATGGGACAGCTGGGGGGGTAGCCTGACGCCTGGGTCTGGTGTATGGGACAATACAGCGTACCATTTTAAGGTTTAGGCTGAGGGTCTAAACCTTTCACTGAGGTTTGACGTCTCTGCTGAAGGACCACCAGAAGGAAGTGAGCCATGAGCACCCGTGCAGCCAAGAGGGCTGACACGGGCACGAGGGGAAGCGCTGGCTATTCCGGGTGTGCATCTTCTCACCCACCTGGACCAACGCCCAACAGCCTGACGCAGGCTCGGGGGTTTGCTGCGGTAGGAGAAAGGCCGTGTCTTCGACTGTATTAAAAGGATACTAAACTCATTATTACTGTTAATTTTACACATTCCTCAGTTGTCCGTCTGCCCTGGAGACAGCCAAGCAGTAAGGAGTTGTCACGTGCCAGAAGAGAACTGAGGTGTTGCAGCAGTTTGGCTTTTTATTCCCCACAGTTCAACTATTCCGTGAGCAACTCCATTGCCTTCAATTGTTTGCAATCTTCACCATAATTTGCAAGTTGTTACTTGCACTTATTTTGTCTGCTGATTTTATTATAACCCGTAAGATTAGAGTGTTTTGATATACCACTTTGTTTCAAAATCTCCTCAGTGTAAAACAGACCGATGATCCATCAAGGGCACCAACTTCACTGCAAATTCCTGCTGCCTTGGGGCAGGTGCCCTGGCCTGCAATCCATTGTGCCTGCAGCTCCCAGGGAAATCGGCTGCTCTGCACCTTTCTGTGATCATCCCAGTGCACGGGCAACCCTTTAGAGCAGAAAGGAAGGTAAGCACACATCTGTTTCAGCTTTAATCCAGCATGTGAGTTCCTGACCCTGGTCTCAGCATGGGGGGGCAGCAGGACTCCCAGCACAGGTCCCATGGGAGCACAGCCTATCCATCCTGCTGGGCCAGGGCACCCTGGCCAGCACCCTCAGCAGCAGGAGGGAGAGCTCCCGCACCCGCTCCTGCTGCCGGCCGCTGTGACCCTGTTCTCTCGCCCAGCCGCTGCCCCAGGAGCAGAGATAGAGATCCTGACCTGAAGCACCACAGCTGGGATGGGCAGCCCATGCCCGAGAGCATCGACTGCCCCAGCTCCTCCCGCTGCCTCCGACTTGGCCTTGGAGCAGCACCAGGGGCTGGGCTGGGGAGCAACAGGGACACTGGTGGTTTGCAGTATTAGAGTTCAATTGCTGCAAGGTCACCTGGTGAGCACCAGTATCACTAATGGGGAACATGGCATTTGCTACACAAAATCCGATCACTGGGACATCTCACCCTGCACCTTGCTGCTCTAAGCAGCTGATCCTCACCCACTTCCAGAAGGCAGCCCGGAGCAAACAACGCGACTCTCCCTAGGACAGATCCACACCTCGTGTGTGCTTTTAACTTCCCCGTGCATGCCCTGCTACCTGGGATGCGATTATCTCAGCCTACAGTGCTACTAATGATTTGAAAATTACTGATCCCTCCCCAGTTCCCACGCCTGTTTGGTCACTGACCTCAAAGGACCTTCACATACATTGCATCACAGTTCTGCATCCTGAGTAAAAAACCTCCCTTGTGTCATCACAGCTGTCCAGCTTATTCAGGGAAGAACGGCAAATGATGTAAAGGAAACTCAATCAGGTGAAGGCAGACCCCTCTGCAGAAGACAGAACTGCTGAGGTTGGCAGGACCTCCGGAGACCACCTCGTCCATCCTGCCTCTGCTCAGGCAGGCTGGGCTAAAGCAAGCTGCCAGGGCCATGTCCCTCAGACGTCAGGTATCTCCCACTGCCGCAACCCTTCCTAAAGCGGGCGCAAGGTGAGACCCAGGCTCAGAGGGAGGGCCCAGGGGCGGCACTGCCAGTTCACACAGGGATGCTGCCTCTCCTGGCATAATGTATGTTTATTCCTCAAAAGCTCCATTTCTGGATTTCTGCTGTTTCTCACCTGTCTTCTACACAACAAAATGCTTCAGCTCTTGCCCTTGCAGAGTACAGCTTAAAAACACACCTGTAAAGCTCAGAAATTGAGGAGAAAAATAAGGTAATTATCCTTTATTTACTTCTAAAGCACTTTATTTTAGAATTGTTTCATATCGTCTGGAGCCAAGTCCTCAAAAAGGTAAAAACAATACTGGGTTCCCTGCACCAGTGCTAATGGAGCATGGGTCCCGAGTCAAGGCTGAAGAGTTCCCAGCAGAAGCCGGGCAACACGGACACTTTCCAGGCACTCAGTTCCCTTGCTTCTCCTGCCACAGCTCTTTGTGTCCTGCGTTTCCACAGGAGTGACAGAGCCTTCCCAGGAGGTGTGGGGAGGTTTAGGATCTCAACCCTGAAGCCGGCTCCCCGCTCGGGTGGGCTGCCCGATGCTCACCACCCCCGGACAGTGAGCCCCCTCATCTCCAGCACCGGCTCGCTGCTGGTTCGCAGGAGGATCACCTGGAACATGTGCCATGCCAGCAGCGTACGCTCTGGTGGCACCAGGGTGGGCGCAGCTAATGCAGCAGGGATGCAGGAATCTCCAGGAATTTGATTTTTTTCCCCTTTTTGTTCTGCTCCCCACTACTTCCCCCGCTGACTGGCTCTCTCACACACACACGTGGCCCAGCAAGCCGCTCTGAACACACGGGGACCGGTACTCTCGCCACCGGCTGCCTGCCACATGCACCAACAGCAACGTGGCGGGGCCGTCACGGTGCGTCCCCCGCCCCGGGGCGGACGAGGGACCAGCACACCTCCTGCACGCTTCCAGCACGCTTCCTGCATGCCTCCTGCACGCCTGCTGCTGGCGTGGCCCGGAGCCCACGGCCACGCGCGAGAGCTACGTGCCACGCTGCTCAGCTACTGCCATTGCTGGCTAAAATGAACGCATTTGAAATGCAATGAATTAAACGCTGAACAAGTCACAGAGGAAGGAGAGCTTTGACACGCGGGGCTGTGGTGAAGGCAGCTCATTAGGCATTTGTATCACAGACGAGGAGCCGAGAGTGATACATGAGATGACTCAACGCGGCAGCGCAGGAACACGACTGCAGCTCTGTAATTTATTAATAGCTGTGCCGTGAGAAGAACTAGCTGGCGATCCCCCACGGCCCCCTGATACGTGGGGCTTGGAGAGGCACCGCTCGCTGGCTCCACCACGGCTTGGGGAGATGGATACTTAAGCACGCACCAGAGCGGCTTCTGAGAAAAGCCCTGGTTAAAACATTGTGATAAAAATACACACCAAGGAGAATGGTTAAGAAATGTACTGTGGTGGCGGGCAGGCTGTGGGAGCCCCAGGGGGGCCGCCTGGCCCCCAGCCCCACGGGTGCTCCAACACAAGCTCCCCCCAGCACCAGCAGCACCTGCTGCTCCGTCCCATGGTGGGGCTTCACAGCGACACACAGTTTGCTGCTCGGCCCCAGTTTCGTAAGGGCCGATCGTGATGCTCTGCTACCAAAACACACCCAGCTGGGAAAGCGCCTGGCCACGCACACCCCAGCCCCTCCTGCGTCACTGTTCCTCTGAACATTCACCCTCTGGTCTTAGGTATTCAACCTGTAGAGGCAATCACCTCCTAGTTTCTTACTTTTTTTATAAGTAACAGAGATATTCGCACTCCCATCTTGTCCAGTGTAAAACCCAACGAGCTGTTTGTAGCTGTATAATTACCCTGGGCTCAAGTAGGCACAGCTGAGAGCCTATTTTGGCTTTTTTCTTTTATTTCCTCCTTGTCCTTGAAACAGAAAGTCTCGGCAATACATCCTCTTGGCCCAGCAGCAGCGTTCCCTCCCAGGGGAACAGCAACTTCCCAAGGCAACTCTAAACCAGCGTCCATTAGTAATTACCAGCAAGCAGCAGACTCACCACCTGAATTGTCCATCACCACTACACACGATTTGCCTTTTGCACTTGTTGAAAGAAGTGTGCACTAAGAAAACACAAGCAGCCAGGCCTGCCTGCTCGGTGTCCTGGCTGGCACAGCTCTACAAACACAGCTGGGCTTAGACAGACAGAGCGCTCATCTTCCCAGGCCCCTGCTCTATAACATGTGCATTATGAATTCCTTCCTTTTCTTCCCCTTGAGCCCCCAGTAGTTATTCATGCGGCTGCATGCAATGCAGGAAAGGTAGCACAACCGTCTTTGCGACCTCCCGTTGCCTCACTCGGTCAGCTCTCAGAGCTCACAGCCCCACAGCGCCGACAGGACAGGACCCAGGGGCCAGCGGGAAGGCCGGCTGAGCAGGAGGGCCAGCACAGCCCCCGCAGCCAGCAGCCCCCTCTGGGGCCAGAGCTCCGCAGAAAGAGGGGGGTCTCGCCAAAAAACTCCGCGAGCGCGTCAGCAAACGTTGCATTTTGAAGTCAGAAATACCAAGCTATTGCATTTTCCAGCTCCTGAGGCACCACCGTACAAAATACTATACAAGTATGCTAAATGCTGACTGTAACATCGGCATCGATTCTGCGGCTTAAAAATGCGAGCAAGCCTAAGTGAATAAAGTGAATAATTGTTTAAACAAAACAGCTTTTAACTTATCAAAACATTTTATTGAATTGGAATATCGTGGCGTTTTCAAAACTAAGTGTTTTTGCAACATCAAAACACAACACAAACGTGAAGGGATTTGCTTTGACACTTCTCTGTCACCAAGTTTGCCAAAGCAGCGCGTTCCCAGTTGGCGCGGGGAGGCGAGGCTGCCACCCTTGCCCCTGCAAAATCCGCCCTGTGCTCTCCCGGCCAGCGCCGTTTGCTGGGAGCCAGTGTGCTCCCCGCGGCCACCTCGCAGCAGACAGGTCTGTGTATGGAGGCACCAGTGGCAAGCCCTGACGTTGGGGGAAGAGGCTCCTCGGGGCCACCGCCACCCCGGACTCCTCCCCAGCGTGGCACCTGCCCGGGCAGAGGCACCCGATGTGGCCGGGGTGGCCAGGTGCCGGCCACGGGCACAGTCACGTACTCGCACGAGCATCCTGCGTACCCGTTCTCGGGGAGCATACCTGAATCACTGGCTAACTGCTGCGAAAGGATGCAGAGAACCAAGAGACTCACCTGAAACAGAGCATTTCTGAATGGCAGGAAGCCAAAGAGAAGGGCGACCACCGCAGCCTAGGATTTCTGGCCAAGCAGCTGCCACTCTCCCAATAAAACGTGCGACTCGCACAGATACGTCTCCTCTGCAGGCTGCCTTGGGAGCCCTGAGCAGCAGTGGGGCTGACATTGCCACGGCTGGGTTAGGGCACAGGCTCCCCTGACATCGTCTCACAGCACAAATCCTAGGACGATCCCAGAACATGCACTTCCAGCTTTCCCTTTTTCTTTTCACTTTTGTTTTAAAGGAAATGTACATTTGGAAGCTCAGCACAAAGTAGTTGTTTCAGAAATGTCTGCCCAAACGCCGAAGGGCAGGAAGCACGGGTTGGAGCAAGGGTGCAAAGGTCGGACACACGGATCCTGGGAATGCCAAGCTGGAGCCGGTGCTGCTCAGCTCCTCCCCTGCTGACACACCACCACGTGCATGCTCGGTACTTGCCGAAGGATCCTGTCCTGTCAAGGAATCATGATGGATGGTGCCCACCTGATAATTGGCCATTAAATATTTTGTTTTCTCTAGATTGTTCACTTGTGGTATCAGGATTTATTTACTGCTTGCTGCTCGAGCCCTGCTCTGCAGAGAGTTATTACCTTCTCCTTTGGCTTTTCTGAATGATGTCCAGCAACATTTGCCTATTTTCTCAGCTCCCCTGAGAGGGAAGGCGATGCCATCCCTGTTTCACATGTAGGAGCTGGAATCACAGAGATGCAGCACTCCCACTGCTTCTGCTCCTGGGCCCCCCGCAGATGCCTGCCCCGATCCTCTGCATCCCAGCTGCTGGGAAGAGAGGCACAGGCACCTTCTGGTGGCAGAGGAGAAGGTAGGGCTGGTTCCCCAAAGGGCATCCTTCACCCAAGACCCGGCCCCAGCCAGGCAGGACAGTGAGGTTCACAGAGCGTGCAGCACCAGTGATGTTCTTCCTCCTGGCAAAGTCCTGCCACAGATTTTTAATGGGTATCCAGCAAGGAAGACGGCAAAGCCCGCCCCAGCATAAGTCACCAGTCTGTTTCCTACTTAAAAATACATGAAAGTCATCTCAGAAACTGCTGAGATGTATCAGATTATGAGGTGATTTTCGAAGGCCCCTTCCAACCCAAACCATTCTGTGATTCTACATATCCAGTAAGACAGACCTCAGCTGGAGTAGGCAATCGATACCCAACGCTTCAGCCCAAACGCAGCCTGAACACTTGATGTATAACATTGTTATAAACTAGTGAAAATAAGGGTAAGATGTGGGAAAGCTGGACAGCCCTACTAATAAGCACAGTCACAAGGTTTTTCCTTAACACTAGGAATTCATGAAATCAGAATGTTAGAACTATTCTTCAGAGAGCAGACTTGCCAAAGCTGCCCATCTGCTTTGCTAGAGTTTTAATCTCAGATTACAAAATTCCATAGAAAATTTAGCCCAAATCCCTCAAAATAAATTACTCTGCTTTTCTTTTTTCACAAGCAGCCTTTCACAAAGCCCCAGGGGAGCCCCATGGGGAGCCCCCGGGGTGCCGCCCACCCCAGCGTGCCACCGCCTCTCCCACCCTTGGCCACTGCCATGGCTGCAGGCGGCTGCGGATGGCACGGCAGCTCTCCCGAGAGCTGCGGCTGGCCAGGCGGTTTCCACCTCAACAGCTTTTCACAGCAAACAGCATTTCCCAAATTCAATTTTCCCGCAAGGAAAATCTCATTATTTCTATCAAAAAACCTGATTTGCCATTCAGGGAACCAAAACGAGATGCTTTGCTCCAGCTTCTTTGGACACTAATCAGGATATTTCACGCTGCTGAGTGACCCCAGCGTTTCCACCTGTCTGAAAAAAAGCCAGGCAGGGTCCCGGTCCCCTCACCCACCCTCAGGGAGCTGCAGGCAGCCCAGGGCTGGGCACACTCCTCCCCAGGTCAGGGCAGCGACCGAGGGGATGCCACTTGCCCACGCCACGCAGACCCCCACTCTGCAGGACGAGGGGCTGCCAGGGCCCCAGACACAGACTCGAGTGCTGCTGCTGCCTGGCTTCCCCTCAGACTCTCATGCGCGGGGGCAATGTGCCAGCAGCGCCAGCAGCACCAGCAGCACCAGCAACGCCAGCAGCACCAGCAGCGCCAGCAGCGCCAGCAGCACCAGCAGCACCAGCAATGCCAGCAGTGCCAGCAGCGTCAGCAGCACCTGGGCCAGGTGCTCGCCCGCTCCTGTCCTGGCACAGGCCTGCTCTCGTCTGTGCACGCTCCCGGCAGTTCTTTCTGCCATTTCTAACAGCTGTGACCAAGCACTCTGATAGCAACACCTCACATGCTGGCGAGTCACATTGTGAGGAAATCTGTGACTTTATTATTCTTGTCAAATGCCCACCGGCACCCAGTGAGCGTCAGCTGCCGGAGTTGGCCGCACTGGCACCAGCAGCCCCTTCATAGGAGCGTGGCTCTGCGGAGACGGGGCGAGCGGTGGGGCCGGAAAGCGTGGCAGCTGCTCCAGCGGTCCACCAAGGCCACACAATCCCCCACCCGCATCCTGGTTGTGACGTTACGCCTGTTCCCACTCCCAGGGCTCCTGTCCGGGCAGCCTCCCCAACCGATCAGGCGGCTGCCAGCGCCGAGCAGGCAGCGGTGGCCAGTGGTGCCTGCGACCGGCAGTGCTGCGCTGGGCTGACACACGGGCAGAGCAGCCACCTCCATTGCACCGCCAGTGTCAGCACCTACATCTCCTTGTCACCTCCGGGTGGGAACAAATGCAGCAGCACCAACCATTCCACAGAACAGAGGCTCACAGGCAGAAAGACTTGAAAAGTTCAAAACAACGTGTCTTGTAGTTTAACTCAGTTAATTTTGAAATTGTACATTACATTAAATTGAACAGAGACTAAGAAAACGCCTTGGCGTCTCCCAAGTTCAGCCAACTCGGCGTGCCCTTGTGTGACAACACTCTGTGCCCCAGCATGCTGGTGGATGGTGCCTCAGGCTCAGATTTATCTTCCTCCCCCACCCGTGTTTTGGAGGCTGACGCCTAGTGCCAGCATCTGACTCGGAGGCTCTTGCTCCCATTCCTGGTGCACGTCGTCATGCCACAGCCAGCAAGTGAGGTGGGGAAACCCTAGACGGCACATGAACACACACAGGGATCTGATCACTTATCTTCCAAGGAGTCAGGAGAGTTATTTTATTCAGATACCTACATGGATCTGGGGTAGCACAAGGGATCATGAAACTATATATCCCCAAAACAGGGACACCAGAATGTCCCTTCTTCCCTCCACACACAGATGAGCAGGAGGCTCAGCATGAAAATCATCTAGAAGGATCATTCCATCCATGATCGGCTCTGAGAAAAGGCTGGCACCACTGCACGGTGAAACCAGAAACAAACCATGCCAAACCCTGGCACACACTGCTGCGAGCAGGTACACGGAGGAGACAGTGCAAGCGGCAAAGCCAAAACAACGTCTACCAGTGCCAGAGACTCTTGGCAATAGGGTCCCACAAAGGAAGCAGGACACGACAAAGAAATGCCCGTACACCTGGGTGCAGCCACCTGCACCAACTGCCCCACCAGCCCAGACATTGCTGTTCGAAACAAAGCCACAGCAAGAAAGAGAGCGAACGCACAGCAAAGGTGCAGCAGCAGGCTCTGCTTCCCTGCCTAAGCACTCCCAGCTGCGGGGATCCTCTCCTGAAAACAGCAAAGCAAACATCTCCACCAAGCTTTGGATTCACCTCGGAGTCGCTGGTTCACTCCTGGAAACTGCAAAAAACATACGGGATGGAGAAAGCTTTACCTTACTCAGGGCTGTGTCACATGAGGGCTTCTGGAGCAGGGAAAGCTCAGAGTTATCCACAGCCAAAGACATCCACATGCAAAGGCCCAGGGGCCCCTTGTGTTTTAAATGGGGCATCGACAGGAACCGCTCTGGCTGCCCCAGCACACAGATAAATTCGATGCTGCAAAACTCATGGTCTGCTTTCCCAATAGAGCTCCACAAAGACTCTGTGCCCTTCCCTCAAATTCAGGGAATCGCTCTTTAATAAAAACGCTGTATTTTCAAAAATGTCTGCATACTCCTAAGGTTAAATGCAGCACTTCATCTGCAACAAGTACAAGCATCATCTTTGCCTCAGGATTCGGTCCTTCATCCTTCCTCCGAGGATCATCCCAGCGCCCATGCTTGCGAAGGGACCCACTTCTGCCACTCATCGCAACCCCAGTGCACTGGAGAGCCCTGTGCTTGTAAGTATGTGCTGGGGCCATCTGAAAGCTGGCACCCCAAGCTGTTGAGGTGCCGAAGGCAGTGGATTGCTCTCTGCTGCGAGCTAGCGGTGCATCGCCAGCCCCATTTCCAGCAGCCTCCTGCAGCTACCTGCTTTGGGGGTGCCAGCTCTGCAACTATGCTGCAGGGAGCGGATCTCGCTCGGGAGTGCTGGGGCACCACACACCCCTCCAGGCAGGCAGCCGGGACCCCCGCGCCTCTGCACGAGAGGAGCTTCCTCCCTGCCGCTACTTGGAAGCTTTTTTTAATTAATTGACAAGGAAGATCTGCAACCACGGACTGCTCTTGCGGTGAAGGCATGAAGAAACACAGGCAGCCAGGTTTGCTATGAAATCTGGCAAGCAGGAATGGGAGATTTGGGGAGAGGAAGGAGCACTTGCTGCCACCGTGCAGTGCTGCCCTGCAGCAGGAGGCACAGACCCAGCGTGGACCTCCAGCCGGACGGGCTCTGTGCCAGTGCAGCCCCCCCCAGGCACCTCTGGACAGCCTCTGCCTTAAGCATGCTCTGCTTCCACAGGCCTCAATGCTCGAGGGCACAATGCTGCTCTGCGAGGTTACCTTCACTCATCGCACAGCTCGGGGAGCTCTGCCCACTGAATCAAACCCTGAATCAACCCCAGGATTTCCCCCTGCCCTGGTGTGCAGCTGAACATCCAGGGGCAGCGTGCTCTAATGGGCTGTGGCTGATAAACAGCTCGCCCCACAACAGGGCACGCTCCTGCGGGCAGCGGGCAGGGGGCAGGGGGCAGCGGCTGGCTCGCGGGCAAGTTCAAGGAGGTGCCGAAGGCACGGTGCTCAGTTTTACACAGGCAGGTGACCCCAAGGGCTCCTCCGTCTGCTCCTCTACAGCTACTTTTTTAAAAAATTTGGCCAGCATTATCGATCAGTTTTGATTAATCAAAATGCGTTCTGCAAGGGCTAAAGCACTCGCTAAGTGAAACAAACCCCGCTAACTTCAGTTCTATTCACCCTACAACCAGACAGCTGAAAAATACTGTTTGTGAAGCACTCAAGTATTACATTGCTAGGTCTCTCAGAAGGACCCATGAGAAAGCGAGTACTTACACCTCGAGAAGAGGGTCTGCACAGCACGTGGTGGGGCCTGCAGCCTCACAGCGAACAGTGGAAAGAAATCAAAATATTCCATCCATCCCAATCACATGAGCTGTCCTATCTGTACGCTGGCACGTACCGAAGGAGGGGGTCATGCTGCAGCACCCGGGAGGGAGGCAGGAGGATGCTAACGGAGCCCGAGCCCGGCACCGGCCGAACACCCGACTGCAAGCAGGGAGTGCCCTGCGGCGAAGGCAGGAGTATGCACAAAGGCACCGAGTTGTAGGTCTGGCACAAACTCTGCATCTGCCTTTAGGATCAGCTTTGCAAGTGTGATTGGTTATTGCAGGAGAGAGGAAGACATCAAGCAGATTTCCAAAACAGCTAATTGACTCTGTTTGAACCCAACTGTGTGGTTAAGCCCTCCACCAGCGGGGCCTCGCTGCTCCTCGGCTCCCCGGGGAAGTGGAGCAGTAATTCTGCCATACTGCAGAGGGGAGTGATGAGGGCACACCGAAGAAAGGGGGGCACAGAGTTACCCCAGTAACGGCAAGCAAAGGGACCCCAGGACAGACAGGTGGATGTCAGGCTTGCCTGACAGAGCCTGCCACATAACCTCCCTGAAGTCCCTGAAACTATCCATTCCTGACCACCATCATACATCAGTACAGAATGCCCAATGGCGGCAATTTCTACCTTAACGCTGTGATAAAAATGTAATACAATTATTCCTAAAGTTTCCTTTCCCAAACAAACACTGTGTCATTTAATGCACCGACACCCACGTTCCCCAACGGGCACCAGCCCAGAGACCTAAAGGGGACAGGCGCGAAGGGGGACCCGGGTACGGGGCGCTGTGGCCAAACCCAACGCACCCACCAAACACACGTGCAGTTTAATCGGGAGAAATCAAAAGCAGAGGAAACAGCACTATCAAAGAGGCAGATCATCAGTACAACATTTCAAAATAAAATTGGGGGGGTTAATCGTAAGCAGATTTCCAAGCCAAAACAGTTTGTAGGTTTTATCAAGGGCTGTAAAAATAACTCACTTCTTCCACTGTGCCACTTCTGCATACTCTACAAAATTGAATGAAAAGTAAACTAACAATGATTTACTCCAGATGGACATTTATTATCCTAGTAATAATATCTTGCAATCGTCGCGGGATTAACTGAGGCCAATTCTTTTCTTAGTCACAGTTCTCTTACATAAACATATAGTAAATTAAACGATCTAAAACCAGACGGGCATTTATTAGGCTTGCCTCTACACTTGCCTGAACATCACTTGTGGATGTCAGTTATAAAACATAAGCTGGATTTTAAGTTCTAAAGTTTAATTTAACATCAAGTAATACCGGGCACAAACCATAGAACTCTCCTGTGAAAGAATACCTATTTAGTATCTAGGTCTGGCCTGTTAACTGGTAAATCAAAACGGATGTGGTCAAATTAGCTACTGAAATGAGGTAAGATGCGCCATGTCTACAGCAGCCTCGACACTTCAAAGACAGAACCAGGGAATCTCAAGGAGATAAAACATTTTCATCACAATAACGAATGATGTACTCCGGCAGAATACATGTAAAAAAAGAAGGACAACAAGAGCTGAAATGGAAATCTGTTTTGCAGAAGCCAAGAATAGTAAATGATTTATATGCACTTATTTTAATTTATTTTCAGGCTGAGTGCAATTTATCTAAAGTCATCAAAAATTAATAGGCCATACAGAAAGGAGTTTTAATAAATTCAAACTTAGGGGCATACAGCAAGTACATCTCTCCTCAATTGCTATTAGCACTTAACTATCTAATTAATCCACCACGATATCTTGCCTGGAAGCCCAAGCAATCCCCCTTCGCGGGAAGAGGACTGACCGCCGTGACCCCAGCCCAGCTCCCGGCACAGCCCCAGGTGCAGGGAGGTCGCAGGATGAGGATGGAGGATCCCGGCAGGGTTCTCTCCTGGCAGGCAGCACCCGGCAGAGCCCCTGGCAGGGCTGCGCTCTGCCTGCCCCTGCCTGCCCCTGCACGCTGCCTCCGGCTGCCCCAAGAGCAGAGCCCCCCGACACTGCTCCAGCCTCCATCCCTCCCACAGCTCCACTCCTCGCTGTCCTGGAGGCAAAATCAACCCAAATGCAGCTCAAAGCTGAGGCTGCCTTGGGGTGCAGGTCGATGCAGAAAGTGCTTCGGGGGACTGAGGAGACGGAGGCTGAGACCGAGACCACCCTGGCTGCCCGGGGGGATCTGCAGCCCCGCAGCAGTGCCAGCCCCTGGGAGACAAACCCCAGAGCTTCGAGGTGATGACACCGGTTTTCCCCAGCCTGCCTTAAGCCACGGTTCAGAAAGAGCACTGCGAAGCGGGGCAGCGGGGCCAGTGCTGGTGGGCTGCCCGTGGGCAGGCAGCACCCGGGTGCCAGGGCACTTGGCCAGACAGCCCGGCTGCAGCCATCCCCAGCCTCCCCCAAGGAGTCCAGCGCATCCTTGGACACCCGAGCGCATTGTCAGGGTCCCAGCCCAGGGCCCCCTCCTGGAGGAGCGACGGGCCAGATGGTACCAGGAGTCAGGAGGAACCGCATCATCAGAGAAATGGAGAAAGGGGACGGCGGGGACGGGAGCTACGGCACTGGGGGTGACGCTCCCGCTCCAGCCGGGCACCTCTGCGCGAGAGCGGGACGGAGAGCCCCAGCAGGGCCCTGCTTCCCTGGGAACAGCCGGCCCTGACGCTGCCGCTTCTTCAGCCCTAGACTGCCCCAAGCCATGATGCTGCCCTCTGAGCGCCACACGGCCCAGGGAAGGAAACTGCCCAAAGGGACAGTTTGAGGTGACACTGTCCCAGCAGGAGAGTCCCTCGCCTTGACCCTGGAGCAAGTGCCCATCAGTTCCAGGAGACGGGAAATTCCTGGGATGCAGGAGCACCCCACGACTCAACTTGGCAAACACCCGGCATCTGACAAGCCTGTGACAACTGCGAATGGCACCGTCACTGCACAGGGTTTGTGCTCAGCAGCAACGGGGCAGTGCCGGGCCGGGGGCAGTGCCGGGCCAGCCCCCAGCCCCCAGGACAGGTTCCCATGCGCTGGCGATGCAGCCGGGGCAGGAGAGGCAGTGCACGTCCCATCCCAGCACCCCTGCTTGATGGGGACCCTGGGGACAGGGGGTGAGGCTGGGAGTGGTGGCTGCCTCCCCTTGGCTGAAGGTCAGGGAAGAAATGGAGGTGATTTAGTCCCCAGCGAAAAGTCAGCACCGAGCAGAAAGCCCTGCCTTGACCCATGTTGATTCAGAGTGTGTGCACCAAAGAGGCTCAGGACCACAACGCAGGTGGCCGATGCCCAGATCTCTGTACGGGCTTAGGCAGCCAGCGAAGGGACGGAGCTTTCAGCAATCCCTCCAGGTGCACACAAAAACTCAAAGTGGAGGTAGATCACGGAGCGAGGCTAAAACAGCTCTACTGGAAACATGAACACAAGAGCTTACTGACCACACGTACGCAGCTGCAGCGGGAAACCAATGGATCTTGGTCTGTATTTAGATCCAAACGAAATCAATGGGCAGACTAAAGGGAGTATTTTCCTTTACCTACCAAGGATGACAGTTTCAATGAAATACTGGGACCCATATTTTTTCAAACTTCAGATGCATCTGTCAGGGTTGGGCAATTTCGCCTGAAAGAGAAACTTTCAATGTGCCATAAGGGAGAAACTATTTTTGCAATCTTCCCTTTGGCTCAAAATCTGCTGCTGGAATTTTTACAGGAGGTAGTGCTCTGCACGCTTGAAGAAACTGACGGCTCTAAAATACATATTTATGGTTTCCTGATATAGGGAAAAACAACAGAAGAAAGTAATTATAAGCTGCACGAAATGTTAGTAGAGCTCTGGCAACAGGACAGACAGCAAATTGGGTATGAGTGGCAGAGTCTGGGGGAACACAGAAATGAAAGGGTTACTCAGGCAGAGGCGCTGAACCCCAGCCACTGCCCAGTGCTGTCTGCCAGGGGCAGGCCAGGCAAGCGCAGGGGTGCTCAGCCGCAGGGATGCTCGGCCACAGGGGTGCTCAGCCACAGGGATGCTCGGCCGCAGGGGTTCTTGGCTGCGGGGTGCTCAGCCACAGGGATGCTCGGCCGCAGGGGTGCTTGGCTGCAGGGTGCTCGACCGCAGGGATGCTCGGCTGCAGGGGTGCTCAGCCACAGGGATGCTCGGCCGCAGGGGTGCTCGGCTGCAGGGTGCTCGGCCGCAGGGGTGCCTGGCTGCAGGGTGCTCAGCCGCAGGGGTGCTCGGCCGCAGGGGTCCTTGGCTGGGTCTGGCAGGGGAGACCTTGGGCATGGCAGTGCGCACCGGCTCTGGCTGCACAGGCTGCAATGACCAACTGGTGGCACCTGGCGAGTCGCTCCCTCGAGTGACACACAACAAAACTCATTGCGCCTCCACTGATCTCAAAAATCAGGGAGCTGACCCTCCCAGAAAGAGTGAAAAGTAAATCTGCAGAGGACACAGCAAAAGATAACACACTGCAGAAAGTCATTAAGCCTATCTCTGTAATGCCATCAGGAAATTATACGCCAAGCCTGTACTATCAGTTTGTATCAGTTCTTTCCATAATTGCCAGCTTACTATTTAGGGGCAACAGAATAATGATGCCAAAGGGCTTAAAAACCTGGTATGCTTTGGAGACTATATGAGGTCCCTGGGTATAGGGAAATGTGTAAGGAAAGCTGCATTGGGCGGGATGAAGACAGGAGAACCTGCTTGCTGTGAAGGTTACCAGGTCTGGAGCAGCTCCCCGCACCACTGACCCGGAGCAGAGCTCAGGGGGTCCCCTGCCGCCAGGTGGGATTTTGTGTAACTGACAGCTGGAAGTCATCCTTCCGACATTTGTCAAGGTACAGTAAAATCTAACTGCACCTAACAAAGACAAGAAACGACGAGAGATGCATGCCGGTCAAAGCCTGAGCCCAGAGAGCATGGCTCAGGACACTAAGGGTCCCAGAACGGCGATCACCTCCCCTGGGACACACAGACTGCTGAGAGACAGGCTTTGGAAAGAGATGGGAAAGGAGACAACTGAACTCCTATTTCTGACGTGGAAAAGGAAGCTACGAGACTGAAGTCTCAGGGATAACCCCGGAGGGGAATCAGGAGCTGGGCTGGACAGCAAGAGACCCTGAGCCCCTGTAAAACTGCGAATGCTCCCGAAACAGCACTGCAAAACACGGAGGACTTTGAGAGCATCTCTAGCTGCCAGGGGCGTCCATGTGAGGAGCAGGCGCTCACCCTGGAAGAGCTGAGCTCCAGCAAAATACGCCGGTTTGAGCAGTCGAGGCTGGACAGGGAGTCCCGGGCTGAGGGGCTGGCTGGCGCCTGCGACTCCACGTTCGGAGCACTGGGCACTTCACACACCGTCCGCTCCCACTCCTGCTCGTGGGCACCCCGTGCCCCAGCCGGCGGCGGCCACCAGCAGCACAGCGACCCACAGAGCAATGGCTCGCTGAGGCGGGGGTGCCTCACGCCGATGTTCTGCCAAGGAGGGGGCTGCAGGTCTGCGGCATCTCGCTCCCCCCGCTCCGCCGGCACACGGGGAACTGCTGTCCAACAGTGGGCACACATCCCGGATGGTTCCATGGGCTCCAGCTGCCCTGGGGGTGCCTTGGGGAAAGCAAGCACTGGAGAAGCCCAGAAATCCTGCACCCACCACCGAGTCACCAGCAGAGGAGGGCAGGGACGGGCAGGCAGGGGAGCCGGGGAAGGCAGAGCATCCAGGCAGGAACGGCTGCCGAGACAGGGTGTGGGAAAGGGGCTGAGCACGGCCGGCACTATCCTGGCAGCACATCCCAACGGCTGGCTTTCCAGGAGCAGGAAGGACAGGAGATCCCACTGCTTCGCACCACCAGGTCTGCGGGAAGAGCCTGCACTGGAAATTGTGGGGGCATGCAAGTGGGAGGAGAGCAAAGCCAGTGGGAGGCTGGCAGGGAGAAGAGAGGGATCCGGCCCAGGAGGAGATGACAGCACAATTCCCCCCGGACCCAATCATATTTAATTTTTCTATCAATTTTCATTAGCCTTTTCCCATTCCTCTGGTTCGACCACAGTGTTCCAGGATTTGTTAAAAATAAACCATTACTGACTCGGGGAGCTCCTCGGCCAATTATTTTAATACTCCTGGGTACCAGTTATCCAGTTCTGCCACTTTTAAAATGCCTTACTTAAACTGTCACTTTTTAACCTTTTTCTTAGTTCCTGTAGAAGTAGAAAATGTCTGTCTCCGTGAGTTTGCGTTTCTCTGCTTCTTTGCAAATGGCAAATAGAAATAATCACTGAAAACTTCTTTGTCTTCTGCATCACCCTTGACGGCATTTCTCTCTTTGCCCACAGTTAGATCCAGTCCTATGACAGGCTTTTATTTGTATCTAAAATGTAATTCTCCTTCTGCACCTGGTACCTGACCCAAGGATATTTAACATTTTAATTAGAAAACTTCCACTGACCTCAGAAGACAGATATTCAGACACAAAAAAAGACCCTCTGCATGCAGAAATTTTTTCTGGGGAGCAGGGACAAGAATTAAAACCGTTGTCTGGCAGCAATGTGGCTCACGGAAGGGTGGCGAGAAGGGCAGCTCCAGCAGCAACCGCTGCCCTTCACCCCAAGGGACAGCCTGCGCCCACCAGCACCCTGGCTCCCCCAGCACCCCGAAAACACCCCGGCTCCCCCAGCACCCCAAAACCACCCTGGCTCCCAGACAGCTGCTCTGGGCCTGCAGTTTTAGACAAGTCATCACCTAAGCAAGTGCATCATTGTTTCACGTATTAATTGGCCATTTCTCCATCCTTTGTTGCTTACCATTAATACACCACATTGTTTGGGCTTCTTGGGGTAGTGTCAACACAAGTGTTTACTGGTCATTAAGCACTGAGCTTTGGCTAATAAATACAGCCTGCAACATAACGTAAGGCTATTTCTTTTAATAAACCGCAACTCAGAACTTGCATAAGACACCGGATTACTGATGAACAGCACCGCTGAAACATGGAGCAGCTGTATGGTGATTATTTTTATGACCTTACCTCATCTCTGAGTTACAGTTTTGAACAGTTTCTCAATCTAATTATCACAGATCATTTTAATTAATCGGGGAAGGGCTGACAGAACAGTGCCGTATCTTTTTGTCTTTTTCCAAAAGACAGATCAAACATCTTATAGGATGGAAAAAGTAAAAATATGCAAACAAAGCAGGTTTCCCTTCAGCTGGACAAGATCAAAAATATTTTACACAGATTTTTGGAAAAAGAAAAAGAAATCCTTAGCCGCTTTCAAAACTTCTCGCCCAGAGGAATTATTCTGAAAGGTCTTTCCCCTCCTTTTCTGCATCTTAGCGTATAAAAAAGATACTATCAAATCTGCAGTGTGAGATCCAGTCAGTTTGCAGGTTTTATAGCTCTCTCTTCTGTGCCAGATAATTTAATGGGTCTCTTGGTCCTAATGTTCTTAACTCAGCAATGTGTCTGAGCATTTTAGATAAGAGTCATACTTAAAGCTTTGGCAAAGAAGTTTAGATTTTAATTGCTGCTTCAAAAATTGATCAACTGTGCTGCTGCTGCAAGATTTCTGTTGAACTCATGAAACGGATGCTGACAGATGGGCACCTACACCCCCCCCCAAATCCACCTGTACAGCGAGTTGAGACTAATCCCGGCTGACGTCATCAGCAACGCCTCGCGAGGGCTGCGCACCTGCAAGCACCGTTTTTATGCCGTAACCCAGCTGCACCCAGCTGTGGGCCAGCTGTGCAGGAGGCTGTGCGGCAGCTGCCGAGGGCCACAGCAGGCTCTGACCGTCGAGCCGCGTGCCCCGCCGCCGTGCAGAGGGCTTCTCCAGCTTGCATCCCATCGCCGCTTTCGGTGGTGGCTCGCGAAGAGAGAGACCTCGGCAGATCGCGCATCTTCCCACCCAAACCGTATTTCCCTTGCTTGTGGGAGCAGCACGGTGCGCTCCAGACCTATGGTAACGGGCAGCTCTTGCGTTACATCAGGTGCGAACAAAACCAGCCGCGAGCTGCGCCGCAACCTGCCGTTTGCCAGCTCAGAAGAACAAAATCCTTCGCTAACTTGCAAAGGGAACTCGCGACGTGGAGCGCGTCCTTGGGCGCTGCCCGCTCCACCGCACGGGCTCCCCAAGACGTGCCGGCCCCCGGGGAGCAGAGCCCGCGGGGCCGGCCGGCGCGGGACCCCCACGGCGAGGCGGCAGGCGGGACCCGCCGCTCCCGAGCGCTTCACGCCGGCTCCCGCCGGGCGGCGGCTGGAGGCCAGCCCTGCACACGCGCCGCGCGCCCCGCCCCCGCTCCAGCACCTCCTCGCGCGCCGGAGCTGGCGGCCG
>JANXJC010000042.1:22895189-22917429 GCA_027564655.1 Leptodon cayanensis
CGGCGGGAGCCCCGGCGGCAGCTCCGGCGGCAGCCCCGGCGGGAGCCCCGGCGGGAGCCCCGGGGTCTGCCCGCGCGGTGCCGTGCGCGGAGGGGACAGGCGCAGGCCGGCCGCTCTGCCGGCCGCGGCAACGCGCACCCACACCAGGACGGCCGGTCGCCCACGCAGGGACGCCCCGTGGAGAAAGAAGGTGCGGCGAGGGGCAGCGCACTGAGCCCCCGGCGGCTCTGCAGCCCTGCGGTGGCTTCAGCACAGGCATCATTCAGCTCCCAGCGGCCGCAGCGCGGTCTGTGACATCTCTTCCCTGCCTGAGCCTTCCCCACTCTCCGCGGTTTTCCAAGAAAAATGAAAACGAAGCCCGTGCAGATCCCAAGCGGCTTCCACAACCCGCACCCCTGCCTATGTCAGCGTATCAGCGAACCACAGAAACCCCCGCGGTTCAGGATGCCTAGGCTCCATCAGTGACCAGGCCAGTGATTTTAATCTGGAGTTCGGGCATGGTTTACACTTATTTGTTTTCCATTGAATACATTTAGGTATAATTCTCTCTTATCTTAATTAATTATCAGGAAAATTACGCAGTTCCCTTTTCACAAAGGGAGAAAGAGCAGCATTATGCAGGGAAGTGCTTGTAGAAACAAGAAACCTCAAACTTCTACCTCAGGTAAATTAGCATGACTTTACTGAAGCTAATTGAGTTATCCTTAAATTATGCACAGAAATCAAAGGAGGTACTATGCTCTCCCCAGAATGTCCTCTTTAAAAATGCATTACTTTTCCTCATTTCTAGGCTTCTAGGCACAGGAATGAGTTTTTCCATTATGTGGTTCATGTCACATCCTACTTGCCAACCCCAGCAGGTTTGTCAGAAAGGAGCTTAACAAGAGGGAGGAAGGGGAGGACAGAGGGGAGAGCCCATCGCCCGAGCCCGAGCAGGCTGGATGGGGCCCCAGGTGTCAGCCACGCAGGGAGCAGCAACCCAGCCAGGATTCCCATTTACCCCGGGTCTCCCACACCTGGCTCCTGCTGCTCGCTGCCCCTTAGGTTTACATGGGGAAGTGAGAGAAAGGGAGAGAGAGACAAACCCAAACGCGGCTGCTCCTCCCCACGCAACACCTGCAGCACCCCGCTCCTCAGCTAAAGAGCAACTGCCAAGGGACGTCAGCGGTGGCGGGGGAGAAGTGCTACCCTTGCCCAGAGGGACCCTTTGCAGGGTTTTGCGATGGGGTATGAGCCTTTCTGATCCTTCGCTGTTGCAGGGGATCGAGGGGGGTGAGGGGACAGTCCACGCTTGGAGATTTGGTAGACTTTTCACAGTTCTTCATCTGTGTTTGCTACAGCAAAAAAAGAGAATAGTGTGCCCCCACCTGCAAACCAGCACAGCTGAGACAGAGATGACGACAGGGCATTTTGCTAGGAGCTTTTTAACTTTTGTTTCACTCTCAACTGAACAAGAACCAATCTTTTTTCTTCAAAATTATTACTGGGGAGCCCGAACGCCTCAGACTGCCAGGGGGCCAGTATCACTGGTGGTCTCCACAGCACCAGTGGCAGCAATGGAACAGCACAGCTGCCCTCAGCATCCGCATCCATGGGCTGGGGATGGCTGGCACATCCCCACACACCCCAGGCCCCCGCACAACCCTTAGTCCTGGGGCAGGTCATTCCAAAACTTGTCCTAAATGTACGGAAAAGTCATCAAACTTGAAACATTTTGAGTGGAGCATTTTGCATCCCCCAAAATGGCATTTTTTAGCGGAAAAGTTTAATCGTAAAACTTCCGAGGTATTTCCTGACACAGGGGCGGCCGATATTTACAGCTGCGGGAAACGCCCTGCGGTTCAAGCCCAGCTAAAACACGGATCCTGTGTCCCCCAGGGATGGGGACAGCAGGCAGGTCCCGGTGCGGTGGGTCCCAGCTGTGCCCACCGAAGGACGGATGGGGCAGGCTGCTCAGCAGAAGCCGGAGCTGGCTCCCACCGGCCATGTGCAGGGCGAAGCCGGTTTTGGGGCACCAGCAGAGAATTGCTCCAGCAGCAGAGGGCCCTGCCTGCCACCACCCATGCGGCAACGTGTGGGCAGATGCCTGTGCCCCCCGCAGCCGCCGCAGCCCCAACGCTACCCAAGGCCAGGAAAGGATTAGTTGGGGAAGAGACCCTGGAAAGCCAAGGACTTCAAATCACCTGGAATAAAACGCGCAGGAGAGGAGAGGTTTCTGCAGACCCTCTGCAACGTGGGTGAAAGCGACTGGCTCCTCCGTGGCAGGGATGCAAAACTCTGCTTTTGGAAACACTGCGAACGCAGACCTTTCCGCGGCTACCGTAAACGTACCACAATCGTTTGCCAACTTTTCAAATTCTGTTGCTGATTGTTGTTTTTTCTTCAAGTTTTATTATACGAAAGAAAGCAACAAAAAAGCAAAAGCAACTTACCCTTCCCATTGCACTGAAGGCTCTGAGATGTGCAAATACTTTCTCATGCGCCTAATTTCTGCTGCAAAGAACAGATGCTAATTGAATTTCTTATAATAAGAAAGCCTTTTACTGAAAATAAAATTTTATTTTAAGGAATCTAAAACTTTTTTTTTTTCCAAATGTTCAGCTTTGATACCAGTGTTCTCCCTTTTCTCTCTCTTTTGCTTTCTGGTCCTCTTGTTTAATTTTTGTAATTAAAAATGGGGTGGGGGAGATGGAGAAAAACAAAGTGCTTCAGTTTTCCAGCATAGGGACAGATGAGAGCAGAGCAGTGCTATAGGCTGGACTTTCACTGGGACAGGTAAGAGCAGAGCAATGCTGTCTGCTCACAGGACTGAACATTATTTTCAAGTTAGTTTGCCACTCAGCAGTTAAGTACCACTGATTTTGTGAGCACAGTAATGATGTACTTAAGCCACTTTAAAAAGGCTAGGAAAGTCTTGTGAAACAGGATACCCTTTGTATAAACAATGCATGCCTTGCTAACAACTGTGCCCCCGAAGAAGAACTAAAAGACTGATAAGAAGGGAAAATCCTACCCCAGGAGGCACAGGAAAGTTGAGTAATTGCTAACAGGCATGAAGTCAGCAAAGATCTTCGGTAAATGGAGGAAAGGTAAAGGCGTCAGGGGGAGACTGCGACCACTGACTCAATTCAAGACCAAAAGACTTACCCCCCACTCTCCTTGAGCATGTGCTGTAGAATAGAAGAACACTGTACTTTTAATTCGTAAGCGGAGAAAACCTCAGCCCAATAGAAATGGTGGCAGATAAGTGACTACCTATGATTTTGGGGAAGAACTTTGGAAACAAAGTGGGTGAATCTAAAACCATATAAATTGCTTGCCCATTTATGTATAAGATGTGCTAGCTTTGTGGATTACTACCTAGCCCCCATCTTTGCGCAAATGTGAATTGGAATAAAATACCTCTGCTCTGTGTGTATATTGGTGTCTCGCATACTGGGTAAACAACCCCTCTTTTGGGACAACAGTAATGTTACATCTTTCCCAGAAACAGGACTTTTAAGTCTTTTGAAAAATACATGCCTTCTATATATTGCACTTATGGTTTATGTCAAGATTGCACATTTTACTCACCAGACTTTTTTGTGGTAACAATGCCACAAATGCCATTACATTTGTTTCACACGTACTAGCCAGGGGTTGCATCATCCTGGCTGGGATGAGCCTTTTCAGCTGGTGCTTCATCCCTGGCTGCCACAGGCACCTCTGAAACACTTTGCTAGACACTGAACTGCTTCAGAGCTCATTTCCTACTTAAAAATCCCTCTTCTGTCAGTTTTATCTACCTGGCTGCAAGCTCTTCAGAGCAGCACACATGTGTGCAGCCCGTGGGGGACCGAACGTCCATCCCCTTCCCCTGGTACAGATAAGGCAACGGCAGATCCCAAATCACTGGCACAGCCCTGCTGAAGCTCCATCTCACAAGCCTGAAAAACCATCACCTGGGGAGGTCTGTCCGTCTTCAGGGACTGCTGCACCCATCCCAGGCTGCTGCGCTCCACTCTGCCGCCCTCTCCATCGCACTCGGCGTGGAAGAGGGCTTCTCTTACACAGACACCCCTCTGCATTGCTTCCTCTCCTCAGACAACACGCGTGTGCTCCTTTGCACTTCGCCATCCAAGGACCTGCCAAGCGTTGGCTTGAGGGCGAAGGGAAAGCCGTCCCTCCTCCTCCCCTTCTCCAGCAGCAGCAGCAGCACACTTTCTCTGCCCACGGCACCGTGCGAGCTCGGCCTCGAGCCCCACTACCGCACTGAAGATGTTAACGAGATGGAAGTTGATATCGGAACTGGCTGGAGACAGCGACTGACGCTGGCCCAGCACTACAGATGAGACTGACTGTCACATCGGGATCCATCAGAAAGTGCCATTTCAGAGGGGAGAGACCACAGGCCAGCAGCCGCGGCCCAGGTCCCTTGCTGCCACTCGGCCGCCCGGGGTCAGGCACTTGCCCACCGTCACGCAGCCTCTGCCAGCCCCACAGCACCGGGGCCTGGCCGGGCATCGGCCGTGCCCAGCCAGACGCGGACAAACCGCGCAGGTCTGAAACAACCCGGGATGCTCCCGACAGAGCCACACCTGGCTCTGCTGCGGGACAGGGCAGAGGGGTAATCTGCCTCCTCTTCCCCTGCCTTCATCTTGCCTACTGCTTTCGGAGCGAGCGCTGCGACCGCACTCCAAAACCAATCTGCCCACCGGAGCGCTCCTCCCGGCTGGGCTGAGCTGGGGGCTGAGCCCCGGGTGGAGGGGGACCCCCGGGGTGGGCGCCCACCCGGGAACCTCCCCCAGCATCCGCTCATCCTCCGGGGAGGGGAGAGCCATGCCAGCCACATGCCAGAGCACATGTGCCCAGGGCAGCACAGCGGAGCTGGAACAACACGCACGCCTGCTATAGGTGACTCTGCCAGAAAACAACTCTCGCAGAGACACCCACTGCAAGTGAATGAGGCAGGGACCTAGGAAAGCTCGCTGGCACGCCAGCTGCAGCCCCCCCGCTCCAATGGCCACATGCACATTACCCGCTGATCACCTGCAACCTGCACCCGCTTTGGGCAGAGGCGCAGCCTGTACGCCCATCGCCTGCAACGGGGGCGAAGCCCACCGCCACACTCCCCTGGGTGCCAGGACCACTCTGTGCTGCATTCGCCGGGGTGCCAGGACCACACCGTGCTTGCCTGGGCACCCAGTGGGTGCCTGGCACCTGCAGGGTGGCTGCCCCCGCCAGCAGCAGCTCTCTGCCCGGTTCGGACACCTGCGTGCCGTGACATCTCTCGGTGCGGTCCCCTTGTCGCACTCACAGCTCACCAGCAGCAGACCCCTGAAAAGCTTCTCCTCCTTCTGGAGCCCAGCTGCCTGCCCCTTCTCTCAGCGTCCAAGCCCTTCCCGAGGTGGGATGCTGAATCAGCACCTCCCCTCCTCCCACGCTGGTGCTCCACTACTACAGGGAACAACCAGCACCTTTCCCCCAACCTCCGGCAGCACCTGCTAAGTATAAGCTTTCCAAATAAACTTCGAAGTGTTTGAGAAAAAAATATAAAAACAGTAACACTGGTAAGAGTATCTATTATAATTTTTAAAAGAAGGCCACAGTGCTGTTGCTCTGGCGGAAGGAGACAGTAATCTCCATTCTCTTGTTCCCTACCTTCCACAACCAGGGACAAGGAGCATGAAGAGATAAAGACAAAAAAAGAAGGGGTAATTGTGTATGGGGAGAAGGAAGCAATAAATAAATGGTGTTCATAGACAAGAAGAGCCGTAGTCCAGCCAGAGCCTGCGGGCAGGACCCCAGCCTGCAGGCAGAGCCCCGGTCTCTCGCTGCTGACGACCTGCAGCTCCTGCGGAGGTGACTCCTCGTCCTGCGCAGGGACGGCTGCTGAGCTCCCCCCCTCAGCCAAGATCTGCCGTAAGGACAGAATTGCCCAGGCTGAGCAACACTGACTTGGAAACACAACAGGGCAAGAGCTAACCCTTGGGTTTGCTTTTACCTAGTCCCTAAAAAACATCATGAAACATCATGGAGACGCGTAAATACCCAGGAGCAGCAGACCAGCACCTCTCCACCATCACCGAGGGCAGCCACAGTGCTCCCAGGACCCCGTCAGAAGCAGCAGCAACAGCTCAGCCAACTTCCGAGGCGACTCCTGGACACCACAGCGGCAGGTATGTCCCTGCTCCGGCACCAGGACCCGCTTGGCTTTGACAGTGACAGGCCAAGGACTGACAGCGGACAGCATCAGCAGCCCAGCGTCACCCTGCCACTCTCAGAACACCTGTGACCAGGGGAAACACCTGGAGGCATCGGCGACAGGTCCACAGCTGCCCAAATACCACCGGTACCCCCCAGGAGCTGCTGGGAGAAAAGCAGCCACAAACAGGCTGTGTTAGAAACAGCAGGCAGGAGAGCTGCCAGGAACATTGCCCAGGAAAATAGGAACCCTTTTGTTCTCAGGAGCGATGCCCTTGAGGCATGAAATTGCTCTCTTTGAACTGAAGGAGAGGAAGGAAGGGAATGCCTGCAATCCTCTGCTCCAGCCATCTGGCTGGGGTGCCCGAGCCACCCCTGGGGACCCCACCTTCAGCCCTGCCCAGGGAGGCTGCCCCGGCTCCAGCTGAGGCTCCCCCAACCAGACTGCCATTAGGGGCCCACCCCAGCCCCCTGAAGAAGCAGCCATGCGTTGAGGGGCTGCACCCCAGCCCCAGCAGAACGGGGGAAACAGGCTGCAGAAGATGTGAATTGGTACTTACGTGCGGTCTTATCTGCCAGGCTCTGGCATTTAGAGATGACATAGGGGAAATCGGTTTCTTACCCAGCAGTGCAGCAGAGCCACAGCATAAGACAGCTCACACCACTAGAAAGGAATATGGCAATGCTTCACTCTGCTTTACCCATTTAAATTAGGGGAATGTGCTACTTTGCTATTTGCAATCAGTTAAACTCTCATTTACATATGCACACAGCAAAACAAACAAACAAATCCCCAAAGCACTAAGCAATATCTCCTAGTGATACCACGGCAGCCTTTCTTTCACACGATCCCTGAATAAGATCTGACTGTCCCTACTGCATCTTCTCGGTGTAAAGAGCTGTCTTTATGTGCAATTTTCTTCTGACATATTGACGCACAGCACATGCACCCACCACGACACAGCTGGAAATATATTGGAAAAGACTTTTCACAAAGCAAAGTGATTCCATTTTGAAGCCTGGTGCCCCTCAGTACCCAAGTCTAATGAAATAGCAGAGCAGCCCACACTCACGGTGGAAGGATCCAGCCATGAGCTCGGTCCTCTGTGATAACAGACGGGAATATATTGATATAATGTGAAAGATGGGCACCGCGTGGGACACGAGCATCATCATCTCTGCAGAAGTGATGAGACGTCATGGCCTGACAAACGGGAGGTTTCCTGCAGAAGGATGCACCCCGCCGCCCGGCCACCCGCACCGGCAGGACAGGGACACGGGAGCGCATCACCCCGACAGGCACTGCTGCACGCCAGGGCACTCCCACCGCACTCATCCTCCTCCCCACAGCATCGGCCTCACCAAGGTCAGAAGGAAGCCCAGCAACACTGCGTGCGAGGAGGGCCACGCGATGCCCCCTCCTCCCCTCTCACCCCGGGACCCCGCACCATCTATCAGCATGTGTTTAGACCACCTCTGAGACCTGCTGACCAGCCCTCCCTGCTGCTCCAGCCCTGCCCTGACACGGCTCCTGGAGCACTGGGATCCTGCCCTCCTCCCCACTCACAGCCTGCCTGACACAACTAACCCACCAAGTTCCCGCATCAATGCAAATGTCCGTCATCGCCCGACGGGACAGCACTGGCGAGGCATAGGTGGTCTCAGCCCGCTGCACCGAGCGAAACATCACGGAGCGGGGTTTTGGGAGTCCTGGGCTCTGCCCCTGGTTTGCTGCTCCAGGTGCACGTAGCTGCTGCTCGAGAAGTCGCATCGGCCTCCCTGGCAGCCCAGCCCCGGCCGGCAGGCTCGGCGTTGCTAACACGAATGAAGCCGGACCAAGACCGCCGAAAGGAAGAGCTCGCGTGAGCCCTCCTCCACGGCCCGGAGGAGTGGGAAAGCCCCGCTGTGCCCAGGGGCCATCGTGGAAGTCCCGCCAGCGCGGCTCCTGCGCCCCAGGCAGACCAAGCCTTGGCCACCCGCTGCCACCCCGGCTGGGATCCCGCTCGCCCACTGGGATCCCGCTCACTCACTGGGATCCTGCTCGCCCTCTCCTCACCCAAAGCCTCGGCCACGTTGACCCTTCGGGAGGAGCACGCCGGGTGCTGCCGGCCGAATCCCGAGCACCCAGCCATGCCCCCCTGCTGCAGCAGACACAGGGCTGCTGTCTGGGTGCCTGGTGGGACTGCCCTGCCCCAGGAATGGGCCCCAGTTTTGGGGTCCCCAAGGGTGACGGGTACAGCATGGGAGGCGCACAGCTCTTGTCCCGGAGGGCGATGCTCCCCAACAGCCCCTGGGCACAGGAGCTCGCTGATGGCAGGCGGGGAGCCACAGCCAGGGTCAGCTCACCGACCCAAAATGTGCGGCCACGCAGAAGCCCCCCAGCCCCAAAGGTTGGGTTCAGCGCAATGGGCACGGGGAGCAAGGGGCCGGGGGCTGGGGCACAGGGACCGAGCACACCCAGACGGCTGCGCACAAGGAGCTACCACCGACCAGCACAGCTGGGACCGCTGCTCTGAAAACCCAGAGACAAAGCTAACATTTGCAAGGATGGTAACATCAACTTTAAATCAAGTCAGGGATGTAGGTTTCCATTCCTGTCCTCATTTGCTGGGGAACTGACTTCCCTCCACTGTCTTTTTCCCCTTCATTAGCTGGTAACAGGTATCCTCCCCTCCTCGGCCCCTCCAACTACCATTAACTCATTCATATGCTATTATCTAGGCTGTGCGAGTGTTGGCTGGTAATTGGGAGTGCTGCGGAGACTGTCATTCCTGGATGCCCAGAGGTGGTGCATTTGCAATTAATTTCATGATGAAACAGCATTCATGCATCAACACGAACTGACATTTAGAAGTACTTAGATACCATCCTACTGCAACATGATTGTACTATATTAGCGTACAAACTTCTTTATGGGAATGAATGCCATGTCAAAGTTACAGCCTTAACCAACTGCACATTTTAGAAGAAGAGCAGGGCACAGGTAAATAGAAAATAAGACATTGCATCACACAAGGATGGGAAAAGGAAGAATGTCAGGAGAGCCGATCACTGCCAGCACACGGAAGCTCACACCAAGCATCACGGGAGAGCTGCTAGGCTGTGACTGACCACATTGCTCCCAAGCTTTTGCTTTTGCCTTCCAAGGAAACGGGCTGAAATCCTGTAAGGTGGAAGGCGTCAGTCCCAGGAAAACAAGGCTGCTGTGAAGGGTGCTGGCCGGCTGAGCGTTTTGGGATGCTGGTGCCCACCGCGCCAGTGCCTGCCCGCCCCGGGAGGGGGGAGAGCCACGTGTCCCTCCCGCTCCCCTGAACCCGCATCTTCCTGGGAAAAGGCATTTAAAGGACGTCTCCTCTGCTGATACCAAAGTTGGGAAACCTGTATTTTAACCCCTTGTCTTTGAAGCCCGGTTGCCATGGTTACCGCAGAACGGCCTCACAGCAACCGGGAAATCAGCATTAATTCCCCCTGCGCCCAAAAAAGTACACGCTTTTCTCCTGTGATGGGTTTTCTACAAGGAGAGTCAGGATTTCACGATCTAATACCTCACAAACGGTCAGGGTGGAAATAAAGGCTTTATTCCCCCAGGAAGGCAGGAATGGGTCTGCTGAGGGCTTGGCCTTTCCCCTGCCCTGTGGTGGACAAGGGCACCTGCGGGGGGGGCGAGGGCACGGCAAGGGCAGCGGGGGCAGCGGGGGCAAGGGCAGCTCCTCCTCTGCAGCATCCCCAGCCGCTCCCTCCGCTCCTCACCTGCAGCCCAGGGCCGCCCTCCCGCCCTCCTCTGCCTTTCCCTGTTTTTGGCAGGGGGAACAGTTCACTGCCAGGGCCTTATTTATTTTACCTTCTGCACCTAGTTTACTGTAAAGACAGCTGCCAGACTAGTGGCAGTTTGGGGTTTTCCTTCCGACGAACAGTAACTGGCAGACAAGCAAACTCCCTGCAAAGAGCAACCGAGAAAGTAAGTGCTACAAAATAAGAGTGATTTATTCCAGGGCTTACAAGTCAGTCTTTGGTCCTCAGAGATAATTCTCTTCTGCTCTCAGGTGCTTATATTACTCCAGCATTGCCAGGCTACGTGAGCTGCTTTAGTGTCTATATTTGCACACACTGTGGAGATACCCCCTTTTTTTAACATTGTATTTGCATTCAACATGTAAGGAGGGAGGCACTGCCTGATCTGTGCTGCAAACTAAGCATAATTTTGTCACGGGATTGCATGGAAAACCAGAGCGTGCTTCTGACCAGTATTCGTTATTTTGGGCAGTGAAACCTACTGGTCTTTCTGGAAGGTTCTCATAGCCTTGAAACACCTTTTGCACCCACCCGGTCCCAGCTACACGCTGGAGTTGTGCCGACCAAGCTTCATGGTATGTCTCTCACCTGTGAGCAAATCACCTCTCACTGAGATTTAAACTTTATCTCCAAACAGCAGAGATTGTGTTCCACTGAATGTTCTACCCTTGAGCTACTCCTGTACAATCTGACTGATATAAAGGATTTTTTACTTTTCTATTTCTTCACCCCTCTTTGCTGGCAGAGGTGTGCCCAGCCTGCGCATGGCTCTGATGCCAAGGCACCACAAGTCACAAACAAATACCTCTGAGCTCCCCTTGGCAGAGCAGGGCCATGCAGTTGCAGTGGAAAACATCCGCAGTCCTCTGCCTTCCCTGGACTTCTGGGATGTAATCACACAGGATTTCCCTGTGTACAGGACTCACAGCATTTAGGACCCCCCACAAAAGGAACAGATGTTTTAGCCCCCGTTCACATCCCCACCTGCATCGTGGCACTCGAGCGGTGGTTCCCCAGCCCCCGCCGTGGTGCCACGGGCTGCTGGAAACGCGGTACAGCACCAACGGCAGAGCCTGAGCTGGGGACGGGGAGGGGAGCGTGGTCACCCACGGTCACCCACGCCAGGGGTACAGAAGGCACACGCCATGCCCTCAGACAGACTATGTTTTGGACACCATTTGGTGAAACAGTGCTTTCTGAGCCATGCTGAACATTAAACACCCAGCCTAGCTTGAAACCATTTCATAAAGGAACACGGTAGTAAAAGCCTTAACAAAATCCCCTGTTTTCACTAGTGCTCAGCAGTAACCCGGGGCAGTTATTCAAGCAAAGCCGTCCAGATGCAGGGGATGGACATTCGTGCTCTGGAAGCCCAGGCGAGCCAGGTCCTGCTCTCCCCCCCCGCCACTCCACGCACTCACGGCCCGTGCCTGGAGCAGCCCCGTCTGCGGCTCCTCAGCCCAGCGAAGGCACCAAGGCCATTGCCGCGGGCAGCGTCTGGGTTTCACCTCCCCAGCAGGCAGCACCAGGGGCTGCAGCAGGTTGACATGGTGGGATAAGACGTGGTCACAGCGGGTATCACTGCTGTCTCCGTGCCCAGCGGACAGGGCCTCCCCGGGGAAGGCAGTGAGCGAGGACGGGTGCAGGGGAAGGAGAAATGGCTGTACAGGATCAGACCAAGGCTTCACCCGGGCTCACCTCCTCCTGGGAGCTGGAGCGGTCGGGGGCAGACGGTAAGAAGACGGTACAGCAGAATGGGCATCTTGCAGAGTCCCCCATCCCCTGGCTTCCCCCCGGCTCTGTGCAGGGCAGGGATTGCTACCAGAGGGACGGCTGCTCCCTTCAGCTATGGCCATTGTGGCTGAGGGCACACGAGCGAGCTGCCGCGCTGGAAAGCAGAGCTCAAGACTCTGACCTGGCTGGCATCCACATCTTGACATCAGCAGGTCAGCCTGTCACTGATTGAATTATACCTGCATTACTTAATAAACAAAGAATACTCTCCACATTATAACGATGTAATCCTTTAATTGGTTTATGAGTGCAGAGTCCCACGGGGAGTGTCACAAATCCATCAGGATGCCCTGAGCACCGTATTTCTGAGCTGGAGAGATAAGGAGTGTCATACGCCAGCGTTCGGCTCTGGGCTGAGCCGGTGAGGGAGCCAAGCCACTGCTCTGCTCTGCTCTGCACCGCACCCCCCAGCACCAGCACCAGCACCAGCACCGCTCCCATGGGCTGCGGAGCTGCCGCCGCCGGCAGGAGCCAGCGAGTCAGACCCTGCCCCCCCCCAGCACAGCGACCCTGCCCGTGGAGGCACCTTCCATCACAGGCTGTCTGCCCACCGCCGTGCGCTGGGGGTGACCCCACCGCTGCGGTGCGCACCGCAGAGCCGTCCCAGAGCAGGCACATGGGGCCTCTTCCAGGCGAAAGGCAAGGGGCCGGCGAGCGCTGCAGCCTCCTGGGTGCACTCCAGCCCCTCGCCCGCACTCAGCCCATCAGACCTTACCAACGCAAGTCCCACCTAACTCCCCAAACACACACGGTGGGGACGTCGGGTCCTCATCACCCATCACTTCACCCCAGAAATCCTCTTCTGTTGCACCACACAACTTGCTAACGTAGATGTAAACCCAGACTATGTCCATGAAACTTAGCGTGCTTTGAAAAGGCAGCCGAGCCTTGGCAGAGGGAAACCACACTTAGCAGAACTCGGATATCCTGCTCCATGATGCCCCGTGCTTGCAAATGTCTCTTTTCCAGAGGATCAAGCCTCTAGTGCAAAAAACCCACTTTCGCATCTGAATATGTGGCACTACTTCCAAAAGTTTGCACTGCTGACCAAAGCAGAGGTTGAGGAGGGGACAGGGCACAGGGCGATGCGGCTGCAGCAGGAATCCTGCACTCCCGCACGCCAGCCGCCCTCCCCGCTGCCCTGCCCTGCGCCATGCCGTGCTGCACTGGGTGCCATCCGCTCGTGGGAGGACGTGGGCACTGCTCCACAGAGGTGTTTGCTTTAGATTTGGTGTGTCCAGCATTACAGGAGAAACACACCGTGCCCTCGGAGTATGAGAGATTCTTCTGGTTCATGTGGTAATTGTAATGCTGTTGCCCTTCACTCTCCTCTTTTATCCTTCACCTCTCTTCACATTCTCAATACAAATCAAGGAAGCATTACTGACCATCAGGGCACCATTTCAGTATCTGATTTCATGTATGGCCTGAATTTCAGCTGGCGATGAGCAAGTCTAGCCTCTCTACAGCCCTGAGTCTCACATCCTGCTGGCCACAATTTCACTCCTCATTATTGTTATTTATTTACTGTTATTATTTTAATTTTCCAGATGCAATTTAAATACAGTCACACAGTCTGTACACAGGCTTCTTTAATGCTTCTTAGAAGAAATTAAGCTTATTCAGTTCAGCTCTTTGTACCCTTCAGTGAAACCGCAGAAGACAATAGCACAGCCCGTATGTGAGCAGCAAGGGGCTGCGATGCTCAAACAGAGCTACTACAGATCACGTGGCTGAGCAATGCAAGCAATCAAAGGGCATTTACCTAAGCAGTTTATCTTTTACTCATTTGTATATACTGCACAATTCTACGCTAGTAAAGCTCATTTTAAAACTATTTTCCTAATTTGTTCCCTTAGAAATTAATACAATCTTCATCTGGAACTAGCAGGCAGCTGTAGCAGGCGGCTGTAACTATCCATCCTGACCTACTGTCTCTTTTTCCACGGTATTTATCATGTTTTCCTTCTATGAAAAGGGAGGGACATAGGGATTACTTCAATCCACAGAAGGTGTTTGTTTGCAGAATGCTTCTTAAATAAAACAAGTTAGAAACAGTGTCTGACCCAGGGCAGTAATGGGCAATAATGAATACAACAGAAATGCGAGCCCTGGGGGAAGTAACCTCCCATTTCAACCACCGCACCAAAACGTCTATAGGTCAGGCTGCTGGAAAACAAGCAGCAAGCCGGAGTGTGCTCTGCTTGCTTACTTACAGCCGAGCAAACAGAGCCCCTGCGCGGGATGGCAGGGAGAGACAAACCCCGCCATCACCCAGGCTGCTGTCCCTGCGCCCACACGGCAGCCAGGGCGGCATCAGCCAGGGCGGCATCAGCCAGAGCATCATCAGCCAGGGCATCAGCCAGGGCATCCCCGTCCCCGTCCCCAGGAGCTGCCCCGCTGCCAGCGCTTTGCTGTGGGTCAGAAGGGACGCCCCAAGACCCTGCGCCCTGAGGCAGGGGGGTGAACCCTGGAGGCGACCTCAGCTCCGGGCAGCCCGACATCCCGCGGCCGGGTCCGGCAGCACTCCGGGAAGGGGGAAGCGGGAGGCAGGCAGCGGCCAGCTCTGCTCTCGGGGCTCCCGGCCGTTCCCCCCGTCACCTGCGCCCCAGGGCTCGCCCGGGCAGCGGCACCCCTGGGCCCCTCTCCGCACCCCAGGACCGTGGCGGCAGGGCGAGCGCAGCCCCGGCGCTGGGCAGAGCCCGGCGGGTGCCCCCCGCAAGCAGCACCCGTGACGAGCAGCCAGCAGGGCAGGCCACCCGCGAGTCACCGCTCAGGGTACGGCCAGCGCATCCCACCCCCCTGCTTGGTCGAGTAACAGCCTGTCAGGCTGGGGACCGTGGCACGATCCCTCAAGACTCCACGCGAATGGCCGGCGCTCGCTGACGACCACCATATGTCACGCAAAGAAATAGAAACCTCCTCCTGAGCTGGTAGCCTCTGCAGAGATGTACTTTACTGTAAACCTCCCATCCCACACAGAGAACTGCTAGGCACGGCGATTTTTTATGGCTTTCTATTAAATTTTTAAAAGCCAGTGTTTTACAGCATGCACAACTCCTCCACTATTTGCAAGAGCTTCTCCACGCCGAGGGGTTTCAGAGAACGCCCTGTGCCCCCCCCCGCCCCGGGCAGCACCGCGCCTCAGTAGGGACGCGGCTGCGCAGGCAAACCACGTCTCGCACACGTGGCCCTGCCCCATGACGGACGTTAAGTGTGATCCTACACGCCTGCAGTAACGAGGATAACGGCACAGCCGAGAGGGCCCGGAGCCAGGAGCACCCCGAGGCGCATGGACAGTCCTACTGACTGCAGGATTACTCACATACAGAGTTAAGCCTACATAAGTATGTTAAGTGCCAGTCTGGAAGAAGGACTACACCACCCATGCAGCCGGGCCCTCACCACGGATGCAGCGAGACAAGAAGCCACGCTCAGCTCCTGCACCAGCGGAGATTTGAAATGGCTGCAGTGGAAGTGCTCCATTCTAATGGCGCTGAGGTACAAGAACTACACCCTGGGTGCTGAAGTTTTCTGAAGAAACTATTAAAAAACCCAAAGACTGCTTTATATCACCAGGATAAGACAAAAGCATTGCTCTGCAACTCTTAATTGCAAAAATAGTTGTGAGGGCTGAACAGCCATTGACCTGTGGGAGCACAGCATTCACCCATCACCGCACGCATTCACGGCTATGCACGTACTTCTGTTTACCAAACTGTGAGTTGAAATAGCTTCTTTCTGTCCGGAACAGGAGCAAACCTTCTCACCTCGGACAACCAAAGAGATGCTGTAGGGTGCTAACCACCTCCTCATGGGTATTTCCAACACGCACTAGACCCCGACGGGAGGGCTCCTCGCTGCCTGCCGACATGGGGATGCAGAGAGGGGAGGCATAAGCGGGGCATCTGCAGTGCCCACCTGCAGTGAGAGGGGGGCTCCATGCAAGGAGACAAGGAGTACTGGAAAGGAGACTGCACCATCAAAACTGGTCACCAACTGCAATCCTTGCCACATGCCTGGGGACAAGGACACATCTGTTTGGAGCGGCCCAATCCACCACCGCTAAGGCCACGTCACCAAGCGATGAGCAGCCCAAGGAGGAGTCCCTGTGCAGGCGCTCTGCTTGCAAATGCTGGGCAAAGCCTCTGCAGCAACACATCACCTGGATGGCCAGTCCTCTCCATGTACACCCCACAGTCCCAGTCCCCAGCACCGCACATCACAGCTCTTCTCAGCCTGTCCGCCGGCTCCCTTCCCGTTACTTCCCCCAGCCGCAGGGCATGCACACACAGCTCAAATGCAGAGAACTCACGGAGGTGCAGCGTTGAGCTGGGATGAGCAAGAAAACCTCTCTAGGGTCCAAAGCCATAACCTATGGGGCCTGAGTGCTGCCAGACCCACAAGCAACACTACAAGGAAAGGTCGTCATCTGGATCTACCCGCAGCACACCCCCAGCCCCGCCGCAGGCCATGCCAGGGGACCCCCGCACAGTGCCTGTCAGGACACCCTGCCGTTGTGCATTGGCAAACACCACGGGAGCCTGAACTGGGGCTTGTACTGTTCTTGTATTGTTTCTTTACACCATAGCGGTGGAAGATGCTCAATTTTCTGTGTCAGCTTGCCAAGGTTCAGTCGTGGCATTCAGGGCCCTACTGCTCTCCTGACCAGGGTTCCTTCAGTCTGCTAACCGGTCTTCCAGCATGCCTGCAACAGCAGGCTGTCTCCAAAGCAGCCACGGCCACAGCCAAGGCTCGGCTGGCAGGAGAAGAGCGGCAGTCGCTGCTCTGGAGCTGCAGTTTGGAGCCTGGTCCCAACCCACGACAGTAGCATCGCTGCAGCCAGGCTCCAGCGGAGATGAGATGCAACGCTGACGTGTCAGGAGGAGCCCCAAGCACAGCAAATCTGCCCACAGCACAGCAAAAACAGCTTCGTACAGCGCAGCAGAGCTGAATCACGGTCCCGAATAGAAGGCTCTTGTGAAACACCACGTACCTGGCAGAACCACTGAGTCACAGCTGACAAGGCGACAAATCCTGCTCGCCTTACTCAGACCTGCTCCCACAGAGCCATATAGTGGAGTCTTTACATAAAGTATTTTAAAAGTGCGTTGGTGAAAACAAAAACAATGCAGCTACCAGAGCACCGGCAGTGCTGCCGGCTGTACGTGCCTTTCTTTGCTGGGGCAGAGACTTCACATAACAGGTAAACTCTTAACTCTGGCTAAAACCCAGAGAAGTTTAACCCACACCTCACCCACGTGCAGCAGAAAATCTCTGCATTACTTCTTAAGTGTTGTTAAAGCAATCCCATCCCAAATCCCGGACCAGCAGCACTGTCACCAGGGTACTGAAAACAGATTTTGGGGCTTCCTCTCAGTGTGACTTTCCCTACCATGCTTTTTCTTCCTTGTATGTATTTTCCTTCTATGTCTGCTGTATTACAGTCGGTGGTCAGTCCTTCTGCTATAGGAGGCACACAGCTGTCACAGCTCACTGCTGTGGGCTCCTGTGTCAAGCTCAGGCCTCCTGCTTCTCTGTCCCCCTTGCCCAAGTACAGAGACGAGGTAGTACAAAGACTCAGAAATAAATACCCAGGGAATATCAGATACCTGGCAATGTAACAATGCTGAGGTAATGAAAACTGAAGAGTTTTATCTGTCTCCAATCCAAAAGAAGTCCAACGTGATCTTGACAGAGAAGCCTAAACAAAAAATTCAAGAGGAAAAAATGATACTCCACTTTAATAGTAAAGCTAGCTAATCATGTGTTTTCACGGAAATGTTTTGCTAAGAGACAGTTGCTGGTGAGAAACTTCATCTAGGAGAGCAACCTCAAAAGCAAGGTGTTGGACACGGGTTTTGCAGCATCAGGAACCAGCTTCAAACACTCAAGAGTTACCGCTGGCCACATGCTACGCAATTAGAGAGGCATTCACTGAGGTTCCCATTATCGCTTGAATTAGCCATTTGACAAATCACCTTTTGCATTATTCAGCCTGCTCGGGGCAAATATTATTTGTAGAGCTATTTATTCCACGGGAACACGAGAGCTGTCACACAGCTCATGCTGCAGGCATGGCGTGCCCAGCCTGCACCCCAGCCACCCACCCCAAGGCAGGGGACGGCGGGCCAGCCAGGACAGGGGCACGCAGGCAGGGAGGCCCTTTGGACACCACGGACTCCCTTACACCCTTCTACGCAATGGGACAATTTGGCATTTAAAGCAGCTGCCATGTAAATCCATGCCTGCCAGTCTTTGGCAGGGCACAGCTCCTGGCACCACACCATTTCACCACGCTATGTACCTCTGGCTAGTGGAGCCCGGAGCCCGGACCAAGGGGCCAGAAGTAGCCCGGGGGGCACAGTGCCTGTCCTTGGGCTACCCCGGGCATGCAGTGACCAGGCTCAAGGGGCTCCAGGCCAGGACCTCCTCTGAGAGCCCTGCCTTCACCCTCTCCTCTAGCTCATCTCCTCCCCTGTGAATACCAATCCCTCTCCCTTCCTCTGTAGCCTCTCTTAGTTCTCCAAGAATCGTCAGGGAGAGCTGCCACAGAAAATAAAATGATTGTCATTACTATTTCATGATGGTCTGAAGGCCAGTCAGACAGCCATTACTATCATCACCACAACCCAACGAGTGATCCTGTTTGTTATTTGGGAATCTGTCAGAGGTCTCCATCCCTCCTCAGCAACCCCACAAGACGTTCACTAGCTCCAGAGAAATGCATACATGGACATACTCACCCCTCTGCCGCAGGGATACGTGGGAATACTTATGATGGCCTGGAATTAGGGCACCGCCTTTTACCCCTGCGTCTGCAACACCATTTCCAAAACACAACATGGACAGCTGTTACCACCCCTCTCCACCCCAGCATGCAGTGAGACCGCTGCGGTTCCCCGCCGTGCCACCGCGGAGGGGTGCAGCACGCAGCAGGCTGCCTGGCACCGTGGGCTCTGGGCTCCAGCCGCGGCAGCTGCTGCGCACCGAGACCCGCAGCTCTCTGGGAACGGACCGTTGAGTTCATCCGCGAAGGAAAATCCCGCTCCCTTCTCTCTGAACTCCTCCCTGTTTCCATCGCAGGGTGGGTCCCACCTCAGGGCTCCTCCAGGATGCCCAGCAGGAGCACCGGCACCAAAGGCACTCACTGGCTCCCTGACCTGCTGTACCCCCTGAGCAAATGAGAAGTTACTTCTTCTTCAAGATTGCAATTTTGTTTTCAAAACAATGTCTCAAACTTCGGAGTACCAGAAGTTATATCTGACTAATTAGAAGCAAATGTTTCTATTTCATTACAAAGTACATGATTATTCGATGTATATTTCTAGAAAGAATGGTTCCCTCTTAAGCAACAAAACCTTACACTGGTTTGGATTTGGCCTTCCAGGCTTGAGTGTGTCTCCAGTATTGCTTCTGTTAAAGCACATTTCTTTCTGCTGTCCTTCTACATCGACAACATGCTTTTATTTCCAAAGCATTTTAGGTAACTATCTCAAGAATAGTTTTTATTTAAAACACACACCCGCACACACACACCCCTCTTAGCACAAAACTCATCAAATAGTGTCAGCAAGCACATTTTAATAGCATGATATTGAAAAGTAATTTTACTACTAGCCAGAAAAGTCTGAAGACTGCAGAGGATATATTTAGATCTGTATAAATAGACAACACTCAGTGATGTCTGGTCAAAGGAGTACAAATCTTCCCTAATGCATGGAATATGCCTGGCCCAAAATGCTTCAGTAGCACTTAGACAAGCCTTTTCTATTTGGCTCAAGTTCTGCAAGCCCGTTAATAGCAAAGCTATTAGAACGATTTTCTGGACTGGCTGCTTGCTCAGAGAATATTCAAAAGATTGCTCTGTAAAACTGAACCTGTTACCACATCTGAAAGCACAGGCAATATTGATCACCAATGGAAAGCCATTAGCTCTCCAGCATCTGAAATATCTCCACGCGCCCCAGCAGATGGACAAGCCCTCCAGGCACCTCGGGGTGCTCCATCTTCCCAAGGCGCTTTCAGCTTGCAGGCGCCCTTGCTTGCCAAGTCCATCCCTCCTGGCACAACTGCCCTTGCATCTCCTCAGCTCTGGGGGAGAAACCACACGCTCAGCCACCACAGTGGCAGGAGCCCACAGGAGGTCTGTTTGGGGAAGATCTGGTTCCTTCTTGCCATCCTGCTCTGCCGCGTTCCTTCTTGGCTTCTCCCTGGTTTGTCCCACACTCCCAGCCAGCCCAGTTCCTGGGCTGGGCAGCCACCCCTTACCCTTCCCCCTCCGCCTCACAACCGCAGCCTGTCAGCGTCCATACCTTAGGTGGCAAACGGGAGCCTCTCCAGACAGCGAGAGCTGTACGAAAAATTCAAACCAAGCCCCTAGGAAACCATCCTGCAGAGTGCTGCATCAGAGAGTCCAGCCCTTCTCCCGGTCACAAACGAGACAGGAGTGCTCAGCCCACCAGCTCTCGCTCAACAGGACAATGTGGTGGAGTCCACTCCTGCAGCTGCACGTGCTTTGGTAAACAGGTGAACTAGCTCAGCTCTGAACTTCTACTGGGCACCTGAAATATCCAGGGTTTACTTCCACTGACTGCACTGCCATGATAAAACCAGTAATTGCTCTCTCTGAAAGCAGAAAGGCGAGCCAATACGCCAGGAGAAGCTTCTCAGTGAGGCTTGTGACTCGAGGCCTCACTGGCAAGCTCTGGTATGTATTTTGATACAGTCTTACGCATTTAAATGCATTTATTATGCATTTAAACAAATGCATAATCCCTTGAGTACAATATATATTTAGAAACGTAGATCGGGAAGGTGTTTGGGCACCAAGAACACTCAGGCTCTGGTATGGCTCGTTGTGCAGAATCGAACCCGACTCCCACATCAGCAGCGAAATCGCCAGACCTTGCTCTGGAGCCCACCGGCATACCTCCACCTGCCAGGACAGACTGCAGCACTACCACAGAGCCCAGGGGCTGACACCAAGGCGAAGCCCATACACAGCCCACAGCGTTTGGGGAATGTCTCTAAGCTAGCGGGGAGCCCACTGAGGCAGCACAAGGCACACACAGCCCCGAGAGCCCAGGTCCAGGGCAGCCCGAGCGTGCCAGGATGCAGCCCCGCCGTACCACAGGAGAACCAGTCCCAGGACATGCAGTCTGTTTGGGCATCTCTGCACCGCGCTCTGGGACACAGTGTTGGCCAGGATCGGTGCTGCCAGAGCCAGCCAGGGCCCCTCCACGCAGGCAGCCACCCGCAGACACGCAGCGGTAACCAAAAAGGTTCTAAAGACCTGGGATGGCTCCATCTCATCTCAGTGGTTTGTCGTCTGGCTGCACTGACTTGAACAGGCCTGGACACGCCAGCACTCACCCGAGGATGCTCAGAAGGAATGAACCGACACCACGTTGCTTTGGGAACGTGTGAAATGTAAGCAAGGGTAGGAAAGATCACTACCAAGACAGCAGGATGACCAAGGCGCCGGGCCTCCTGGCCTGTCCAGCTCCCTAACAGTCAGCTGGAGGCTGTAAAGGGCTGGGCGTAGCTGGAGGCACCAGCTTTCCCACCCCCAGCCTGGGGGATTGGTGGGGTCATGTTCATACCCACAGCCGAGACTAACACATCCTTCTGCTCTAGATGCTCAACGTAATGAGAAACAGTCCCTGCCCCTGAGACGCGACGGACCAGGCGAGAGGGAGAAGGCAAAGGTGCGGGAAAGGATACGCTGCTGTCCAGTGCTGGACATGGAAATGAGAGAGGGCAGCGCTCACGTTCACTCTCTCGGCAGACCTCAGCGGGATGCAGACCCTGTGCCTCCCAGCCTGTGCTGGCAAACAGCAGCACTGGAAGGGGCTTTCCTAAGTGCTCCTAGCCCAACCGTGCCCATGCCGCCCTAGGTGTGACAGCCCCCGAACCGGGCCTGGGCCTGCGCACGCTCCCCCCACCGCGGACCACTCCTCGGCTCGGCTGCTCCCAGGAACCAGGACGTTTGCCTGCTCCTGACATCAACATGGCTGCGAGGTTTCTGCTGGCTCCTCTACAACTGCTCTGCCATCTCCCCTAACGGGAACCTTCCAGCAGGAAAAAAAAAAAAAAGGTTTATCTTGTCCTACATTTGCTTTCCTGCCGACGAGAGGTGTTCACTACACGGAGGACGGAGGGGAGGGGAAGGGAGAGCGGCGCACACGTATCCCGGGATGCTGGGGCAAGCGGCAGCCCTCCAGGACGGAGGAGCAAGGAGAGAGGCGTGTGCCTGGGCGAGGGCTGCAGGACGGGGCGGCCCTCAGGAGCGCAGGGGCTGGCGAGGGGGAAGAAGGCGGGGAGCCCCGGGGAGCCCCGGCTTCCCCGCTCCCTCCGGCCGAGCCCCGCACCCCCACACGCGGAGGCGCCGAGCCGGCCGCGGCCCCGGCCCTGCCGGCAGTGCCCCGGGCTGAGCTCCGCGCACGGCGGCGGCCCCGCGGCGCCTCCG
>JANXJC010000042.1:22925910-22936519 GCA_027564655.1 Leptodon cayanensis
GCAATAGTTGTGCCTTATACTAACAGTTGTACTTTTTAATGCAGTTTCTCTTATTCTCCTACAAGGTTTCCCACATTTTAATAACGTGCTCCCTTAACACTTGCACTCTCTTTGTATTGGGCTTTTAGGTTTTGATCTTTTAAAATTCTTTCTTGTTCACATTTCTTTCATATGCAATTTATTCTTTCTTTGTTGAGGTGACTTCTCAGCAGAAAATAGCAAAATCGGCATCACCGGCCTGTTCGAATTCCCTTAGCATGCTTGCTGTTCTGTAAGAGCCATGTGGAGAGCTCCTTTCCATAATAGACTGGAAAATTGTTTGCTCTTCTACCAGTTGCTGATTTAAGTGCTTTCTTAAGCCAAATCTTGCATGGAAAAGAGTATCAAATCATTCAAGCCATTTGCACTGTCTTCCTTCTTCTGCATGTCCCATCTCCTCTCTTACATCCAAGCAACAAGCTGAGGGCTCATGTCCAACTGACTGGGATGGGAGAATGAAGAACTACCAGAGACTGCATTTATACACACAAATTTTGTTTACAGTCCTTAATTTACAGTCTTTACAGTCACAGTTTAAAGCCTACAGAAGCTCACCACTGCCATAACCACATTGAAGCGAAAAAGCTACACCAAAAATGAGTCAATTGTCACTGCAAAATTTTACTCCTGAATGCAGGCTGATGTTTTGCTCCCCAGACAAGGAATGCAACATTCTGTTGGAACAGGAAGAGAAAGCAGATGAAATGATTATTTGGCATAAGCATTCCAAACAAGCAGAACTGGAAAAATGGTAAGGTCACTAATATTTTTAGGAAGTTGCTAATTGGAAAAAAAGTACAGAGACACACAGGCAAAAGAAGTCTAGTAATAACTCTTCAAAAGAGAGTGAGCCGGAGTCTGGCATGAATCCCCACAGCTTCTGAGCTTGTTCAATTAAAATCAACACTGAATGGGTTTTCTTTCACTTCCATTACTCAAGCTGCATTCTTCAAAGGGATAGCAAATGAGTGATATGCATATGAAAGAACCATGGAGTATGAAATTACAAAATGATACAGGGTTTGGATATTTGCACTTCGAGATATTAAATCTTCTGAAGGAAAATATTTGAGCAAATTCTGAATAAAGAACCCTACAGAGGAGGAAGGAAGAGCTGCGAGATAAATCTAATAATGAAGAGACTAAGCAATTTCCAAGCGCTATTGAATTACTCAGTTTAACCATGACACAGTATTTCCAGTCTAGGATTTACTCCTCTGCCCGGTCAGGGCAGCGAGCACATCGTAACGGCCCTTGAAACCCATCTTTCTATACACGGCTGCTGTGGGGCGGTCTGTGGGGAGCACTTGTGTCCTTCCCGCGCAGTTTCTCCTGCCACCACAGTGCCACCGAGGCAGGGGAGTCCCCAGCTGGCATGTTGGGGCTCCGAGATGTGGTTTGGGGATGGCAGGGTCTCGGGCTCTGCGTGCTGGGGCTGCACTGACCATTTGGGATCGTTCACTGCCCGCCACGTCCCCCTCCCTGCTACCTCCTTCCCTGCTCGCTGCCTTCAGGCGGCCAGAGCGCGGTTCGGTCGGGCAGCGTGCAGCCGTGTCGCTCCTGCCCACGCAGGCAGCTATGCCAAGGGGCCGTGCATGGAGCGGGACACACTGCTCTCCACGTGGGTCTCCCTGCGGCTGCCCGGGGGCACTGGTTTGGTAGGGGCTTCTCTGCAGGTGGGTTGTGATAGCTGATAGCTGACGTTCACCAGCTGGGTCTCTTTTATGTTTGTAACACAAACTGGGTTCAGGGTCCTGAGTCAGACTCGGATTTAACCCTTTCCAGAGGTTTAGAGGTGCTGAAAATCACTTCCTTGCTGCCTGGTGCCCACCCTCCTTTCTTTTCTGCAGACACCGCACTGCTGCAGCACCTCTCCGGGCAGATGAGGTCCATACCTCCTCGCTGTCCTGCACGGCTCCGCAGCGCGAGAGAGACGGCAGCCAGCAACAGTCCTTACGCTGCTGCAGCCCTCTGCTTTGGCCTTCCCAGCTTTTGCCCTGCATGGCCAAAGACACACTTTATTACAGCTGGCAGCTGGTAAGGAGAACTAACAGAGGTGTGTCATGGTTCATTGGGATCTCTCAAATTTAAAGGACAAAGTACTTTGTAAATTAAGCTTTATTTTATGAGCTCATTAAGAAATACAACAAGCAAACACAACAAACAAGGGCTCAATCCCCCTTTCCCAGACTAGTCTTTCACGTGAATTCAGATATTCACCACTCAGGTCATGAGGTTTCATAACTTAAAACCCATAACTCTTAACTCATGCACCTATGAGCAAAATAGTTCCCTAGGCAAGGGTGAGAGCGCTCATACTTCCTCCTCCGTCACCATGCAGGCATCCCCTGCATCACACCGGGAAGCACGAAAGCCTCAGCAGTCCAGCTGCTGTTGGGTCTGCTTCAAAAGCTTTTTGGGTAAGCTGATGTTTTATACCTTCCAGCTTGGAGGTTTGGTATGTACTATTTCCAAGAGTTAGCAGATTCTGACAAAACTGCCCAACACTCGATACGCAAAGATGCTGGCTGCCGGGGACAGCCAGCTGCAGGCGACATTGGCTGCATTGTGGCCCTTTAACTCTTTCTGGCCACCTCTCCTGCTTACCTGGTCAAAGCCCTTGCTTTGACCCAGTGGTGCTGCTCCCAGGTCACATCAGGCCTTGGCATGAGCTGCGTTAGCCAAAATCTGAGCAGGAGTCACGTGAACAGTCACAGGGTGCCAGGTATTCCCATTGTTTCTTTTTTTTGAGGGGGCGCGAGGGGAGGGCTAGGGCTACCTGCTGCGTAGCTGTGCCTGTTCTTGGTCTCAGTCTGCCAGCCTGCTTTATTTTTAATATTATGTACAGATTAAAAGGCATTAAAAGTCGCCTGATTGGCACGGAATCATCTTGTATTTTCAGGAATATGCCGCATGGAAAACACTTAGACAGTTGCCTTAGAAAACTAGCTCTGAGGGTCTCTCTAATCACACAAGACTTCCATGCTGTGTTTAAAAATCTCAGAATGCCGTGACTTGATGGTAATTAGTGATAATTGTTTCACACACCGGCACTGTATTTGACTAATAACTCCCTTTACAAGAGTGAGGGAGATCTGGGACGCCCAGGTCAAGAACCATCACTGTTAATTACCCTTTTACTCCTCCTGTTGCTAACACAAGCTTCTCTGCAGCTTCTGCTGGTGTTGACCTTTCGAAGACAGGATACTCAGTCCTGTGAGGTCTCAGGCACCACAGCACCACACTCAGACAGCAGAAGCTGGTTCAAGTGCTGCATCCCAGGTCCCCGGCAAAGGCGGCAAACATGGATTTTCATTTCTTAAGGAAAAGAGGCAGGCATATCATCCCCGGTCTGACCTGCTGCAGGGCGCAGGCGAAGAGCCACACGCTTGTGCTTTTTGCTGCTGTTTTAGGTTCTTCTGGAGAAGAATCCAGGCTGGGTTAAAGAAAAACAACTTCAATAGGCAAAACTCGAACGGCCCCTTGGGTAAGTTTTTCCAATGACTTACTATCCTTATTGTTTAAAATGTGCATCTTACTTCTACTTTTAAGTTTCCTACTGTAGCTTCTAGACATGGATATTTTTTTTCTTTTTTTATTGTCTAGCCCCCAAATAGAAATGTTTCTCAGGCACTGGGTAATGTTTGCTAGTGTGCTGTGAATGCCCATAGGATAATAGGAAGGGGTGAGGAGATTTTAAGAGCTGTACTGCCATCTCCAGCCAAAAACCCCTCCCTTCCCACTCACAAGCCGTCCTGCCCTGCAAGGTCACACATCTGCCGGCTCTTGAAATTCACACGAGGGAAGCTGGCAAATGAAGGCGGTGCTGATGCTGCCACACAGGCTTGAGCAACTAACTGTGGCTGCAAAAAAGGGGTTTATCGTCTGAAAAGGCAGAGAAACTCTGCAAATCAGAGGAAATCAGTCATCGGATGGTCCTCCACTTGTGTCCGTACTGCCAGACTGTGCTGGGGTCACACCGTCATCCCCTCTGGGAAATGGGTTTCCTTTGTATGGCAAGACCCCACTCTGGGGCACTTCGGCCGCTCCCGAAGGCACAGCGTCTGCTGCCCGAGGGTCACCCCAGCCCTCCCAAGAGGTGACAAGGGCTCGGTCACTGTGGCCTCTTGGAAGAGGCTTCCTGGGAACCGCTGCCCGAGCGCATGGAGAAGCCAAGGGTTTCCAGGCTTTGCCTCTCTGCGATGAATAGACCCCGCAGGGCACGGCGAGCGCCCAGCCTCGTAGCCAACTGCCTCCCCACACCGGCCTGGCCCATGGCCCCCCCACCCTGGCTGCTGCCCAGGGGGCTCCTGGGGGGGAAGATTGGGGGCTCCTGGGGCACCTGATGTGCTGGCAGAGAGCCCAAGAGCCAGGCACCCCATGGGCACCCCCGCCTGCTGGCACACGTGAGGTCCAGAGCTGCCACCACGCTCCCCACTCCTGAGCATCACCCTCCTCCGCTCACACGCCTGTCTTCCTGCCTGCCCAGCAAAGCACCCGTCTCGCCCAGCTCTACTCTCCAGCAGAAGGTGTGTGAATATCAAACGGTTAATTAGATACTCTGACTTCTAAAAAAAAAAGCCTCCACCATTGTTATTTTACAGACTCAGAAGGCAAGATTGCAAAGTTGCAGTGCCCTTAGGAAGTCAGTGAGCAATATGAATATGCAATGTGAATATGCATTTAGTGTGTATAGGAACATGAAATTATACAGGAAATGGGAACTGTATCTCAAAAAATGTCCTTTACGCGGCAATGACCAAGCCCTTCAGATAGATCGCTGTGTGGAACAGCAGTTGTCCCTACACACTGAGTAAAAGGCAGCTCTGGAAACACTCCCCTCTGCCTTAGAGATAATACCCTTCAGAAATGCCTTTCTCATTACTGAAAGACTACCCTGATGAAGCAGAGCGTCCCTGCCTCAGCCTCTCCACTCGCAGAGATCTGTATGTGTTTCTGCAGCTCAGTGTGAATTCTGCATTGCTAGTGGCAGACATCTTAATGAAGAGCATCTTCCCATCAGCAGTGGCTCCAGCCTGCTCTCAGCAGTCCTCCTGATTAGCTCGCACAGGAGCTGTCGCTTGGCGCTGACCTGAAAATCTGCTTACCTGATTTCTGGGTAGGAGGGAGCTCAGGGTTGCTGACAGCTGAAACACGAACACTCAGCACAAAAACCTCTGCTCAGCTTAGCGCTTTGCTAGCCTTACGCAGCCCTGGGTGGATCGGCCATCGAGGTGCTGGGAGCAGGCAGAGGTTCGCCTGCATTTCAGACAGCTATGAGGGGCAGCAGTGGAAAGTGGGCGCGTTCTGGGGGGCATTCTGGTTTCTTCTGCTTTGAGAAGATGCATCCTTGGATTTCCCCTAGATTTCTCTTCTAAATAAAGCCCCTAAGGTGCTCAGTGTGCTCAGGTTTCCAGGTACTGCAGAGAGATGGCACAGGAGCATCTGAGGCAGGCTCTCTTTTGCCTGTTGTAGCACTTTTCTGTATATACCCACCAAGAGACTCCTCTGGTGTTCACCTGTTTGATCACTCAGCAATAAAATCTGCAGGTGCTTTTTTCCATGTCAGTGTTACAAGCTCCTGTTCTCCTGTTCATGCTGCAGCGGGATGCACAGGTGCCACCAAGCACCCACGGCCCCGTGTCTCTGTGCTGGGCGGGCATGGTGGAGAAGCAAGCATCACCCAGTTTAACTCCCAGTCCATCAGACAAGGCTGCCAGGGAGCAGAAAAGTACAAAAGCCTGGGAGCTGCATTTACAGTAAGGCTCATGTCTGCTCATGCTATTATTCCCTAGTGGAAACAGACCCTTTTTCTGTGTTAGGACCTTTGACTCTATTGAGAATTACTCCCTGCCACTGTCCTCTCCAAGCATTGCTTGTGCACTTCAGTTCTCTGCGACAGCTTCTCTTGCAGACTGAGCGTGGTGGCCCCGCGGTCCCCCCGAGGAGCTCCCCGCTAGCCCTTCCCCAGGCCAGCCACCCCCCACATACAGCCAGCTCCTCGCCGCCCCGGCGGTTGTCAGGTGTGTCTCCCTCCTGCTAGGTTTAAATCAGCATTTTCCCTCCTGAAACCTGTGCATGTTAGGCCCATACGTTATGAGGTCTGTGATAATCCTGCCCGGGGAGTCAGTCATTAAGAAAATGTTACTGGCTGGGGAACTCTGCTTCAATTTGCCTCTCTGAAACCTGGCTTGTTTGAATCCTAAATTACCCACATCCACTTGTCTTCAGCTGCTATTTCTTCTCAATTTCTCCTGCAACTTTGCACACTGCTGAGGATTAACCTAAAGATTCCTGTTTTCCCATCTCACTTCAGCCCCCTTCTTAAAATACAGGAACAAGTTGTGGTGGGTTGCCCCTTGGCTAGATGCCAGGTGCCCACCAAAGCCGTTCTATCACTCCCCCCTCCTCAGCTTTTCCCCACCCGATGATATCATTCCCAATTTGACTGTTATTAAAATCCTTGCTTCTTGTCTGTCACAACAGTAGCCTGGGATGAAGACCTGGTTTCTGTGCGTAGGAAACTTAGTGGTCTGAGCTGCTCCTCATCCTCATCCATTTCCTCAGCCTCGGTCTCCATAAACATGTTTCCTTTCCCCATCACCTGTCTTCATCGCTGTTCAACACCACGACCTTACCAAAACCATAACCATAAAGTGAATTAGCCACTTGGTTTGTGTGCCTTGCACAGATTTCCTTTAGTCTTCGCCCCAACCACAACACAAAGTAGCCACCTTATTCTCCTCTATGTTGCTGATCAACCTTTTGTGTGGTATTCTACAGGCTTTGCAAAGACCTCTTTTTACTTTTCTTCTGGAAATCTTTGCTTTCTCCAAGATTTTCACTGTCTCCAAGATGTAATTCCCTTTGGTGGATAATCTTTTTTTCCCCCACACTTTGCAAGTTTTCTCACTCCTTATGTTCTCTTTAAAACTGTTCATCCATTTGGGGCAACTTCACTCAAATTCTGCCTTTTGTGGAGGCACCTAAATAAAGCAGATCACAGCTGTGTTTCAGAAAGGCATTTTTTGATGTTCAAGTGGGATTTTTATCTTTATTCATTCTAATGGAAGGTTCTCATATACAATAAAGAAACAGGTATTATTGTGTCCATTTAGCTTTCTCTCTCATCTTTCTCCAATTTCAAACTACATCGCAGGAGCAGCTGCTGCCAGAAAAGCTTTTTAACTTCTGGAAAACTACAGATACTCATGGATAAGATGTTCTCAATCAGTAGAACCAAAAATCTGCTCCAGGTATGTCCACCAAATAGCTCTTCATTTCTGAGACAAGCTTGTTGAACCACTGGCTCAGTCCAGGACAGGATTGTATTGCTGGTCACATCCGAGATACCTGCATTTCAAGGAGAGCTCCGACTCTGAAACAACAACAATGAATTAATTTTCTTTCTCAAAAAACAGAAGAAGAAAAAAAGAAATAATATTTTACCTTTCTTATCTGACTGGAAAGGCATTTCTAGAGATTTTATTGACTCTCTCTGATTTTAGATTAGTTTTTTAAAGCGAAATTATCATGGCAATTCAGTAAACCTAAGTACATTTCCAGTAGAAAGCCAGGAGAGAGTTTTGTCAATCGTGTTTTTATCTCCAAACATGAGAAACACCAAAATGTGCAGAAGAGCTCACACATGAAATACCAAGTCTCCTTTCTGCAGTATTTCCATATTTAACATAGGTTTAATGAAAAATGTGTAAAACTACCCTGCTGGCCAAATACGGCTTTGCTGCTTCCTTCGTGCGCGTCGAGGCAGGCATCTCTGGAGACCATATGCTCATGGCAAGGCAGCGACAGCTCCCAGCCCAGACCCCAGCTGGGCCGAGGGCTCAGCACACCCCGAGCCCCCTCCTGCTAACCCCCGCTGGCGGAGACAGGCTGCCGCCGGCTCGGACAGAGGAGCCGTCCGGGCCAGGGGCTGCTTTTGGGGCCAGAGGGACCCTGGCACCCACCGCAGGGTGCCCCAGGGGCAGCGGGGCTGCAGGCTGTGCCCGCAGGCTGTGTCCCCGCTGCTGCGAGCCAGGCGCAGGAGTCTCGGGGCAGTGACAGATCAGTGCGCTGTAAATAGCCATAATCAGCTTGTGCCGTAGCAGGGTGTGCTTCCAGCCCAGCCCAGCGCCGGGACACGCACGGGCCAGCAGTCTTGACGTGTCTGGCTGTCCTGGTTTCGCTCCAGTGGGCAGCTCAGCCCACCCAGCCTCTCGCTCACTCCCCCACTCTGAGATGGGGAGAGAATGTGGAGGGTAAAAGTGTGAAAACGGGTGGGTTGAGATACAGTTTAACAGGTAAAGCAAAAGCTGCGTGCGCAAACAAAAGCAAAATCAGGAATTCATCCACTGCTTCCCAAGGGCAGGCAGGTGTTTCAGCCATCCCCAGGACAGCAGGGCTCCATCACGTGTGACGGTGACTTGAGAAGGCAAATGCCATCACTGAAGGTCTCCCATTCCTCCTTCTTCCTCAGCTTTTATTGCTGAGCAAAACATCCTGCAGTCTGGGACATCCCTTGGGTCAGCTGGGGTCAGCTGTCCCGGCTGTGCCCCCTCCAAGCTCCTTGTGCCCCCCCAGCCTGCTCACTGGCGGGGCAGGGTGAGGAGCAGAAAAGCCCCTGACACCGTGCAAACACCGCTCAGCAGTAGCTAAAACATCCCTCTGTGATCAACACCGTTTTCAGCATAGATCCCAAACATAGCACCTTGCAAGGTACTATGAAGAAATTTATCTCAGCCAAAATCAGTACAATGGCTAATTCACATACAGCTACTCCGTAATCTTCAACACTGCTTCCATGCGATTAGTAAAAAACATAGGCTATTCTGGGATTAATTTTGAAGGTAAACTCCGACCAAGGCCAGAAAACAGTAGCAAGAAATGCCTCCTGGCATCTCCGTCAGCCCTTTGCTACAGAAGAAACACAGCACAGCCAGAAGTGGAAGCAGGATGAGGAGGAGGTGGGTGAGCAAGATTTCCCGTTTCAGTGGCAACCGGCTGGAGGATCCACTTGGCCTTGGCTTGTAACTTCCTCTGCAAACACTCTGCAAGGATGCTGAGTCACTCACTTTACCAGCCCTGGCCTCATTTCAAGCCTGCTTTCTGTCAAAAGCCAGTAATTAGATGCATTCTTAAAATTGTTAAAGTGTTTGTATAGTAAGCAATTACCAAATTCTACATTACAATTCTACAATTAGGAGTTCTACATTGTTAATAATGGATTTAAGACTTGTGTAACAACTCTCAAGGGCTTCCATCCCTCCTGGAAGGATCACATTTGCATTATGAAAACGAGTGTATACACTGGCCAGCCAGTTCCTAACTTTGTCTAGGTCTGAAAAGGGTTGGCATTTCAATAGTAAAGTCAAACTCAATGACCAGTCTCTTTTCATTAGTAGGGAAATAGCAGTTCAGACCTATAACTGTGCTGGTGAAGACTCGTAGGCAAGGTGTGATGAGGCAGTAGTACTCTGAGTGATACCCAGCAAGACAGGGAAGCCCTTATGCCAGGGGAGGGATGCCTGTTTGGGAAGACTCTCATGGCAAACAAACAATATTATTTGTGGTTTTTTCCCTTCCTCCTTTCCAGTTAGCCCCAAATGAAAAGGATGTGCCGCTTTCCACATCCTTCTAGCATCCGTTCCCAGACAGAGTCCACTACTACTTACTGAGTGCAGCACCCAGCCTGGCATTGCACATCCCATTAAGAGGGTTGTATGGGGGACAGACATGCTGAGGACACCCACAGTCATTCTGTGGTTTTTTCCAGGCAAGTTCCGCAAAGTCTTCAAGGATGGAAACATGTCTGAGAGAATCCTGTGGAAACAAATACGGCAACATTCCTGAACCAAATGGTACTCAAAACACTGTTACAGCCTGGCCTTATATTTTTATTAAGCAATGGTTTGGAAGAACTAGATTTCCCATTAGCTCTGCAGAGTAGATTTTGTGGGCATTTTGTGGTTTATTTAAATAACCCATCAGCATTGTTACAGTTCTTTGATGGTGAGAAGGTTGACACTGAATAAAACTTAAATTAAGGTTTTTTTCCAATTCCACTTTCCCAAAACCCAGTACTAAGACATAAAAGAAATCCAGCCATGAAGTTGCACTTCTCCTCTCTCCTCACCTTTTCGCTCTCTCCCTTCACTGTATCACACACCAGATGTTAATTTCGTCCCTAAAAAATGCTTGTTGCCACTGCTCGGTATTAAGTTTGGGAATACAGGAGATATCATTAAATTCATTAGCATCAAAATAAGGGTAGCAAACGGATCGAACTCAAAAGCTGGAGGGACTGTGAGTTGCAAAAGCACAGCAAATGGTTGTTTGCTCCACCGTGGGGTCCCTCCCATGGGAGACAGTCCTTCATGAACTTCTCCAACGTGAGTCCTTCCCACAGGCTGCAGTTCTTCACAAACTGCTCCAGCGTGGGTCCCTTCCCTGGGCTGCAGTCCTTCAGGCACAGACTGCTCCAGCCTGGGTCCCCTGTGGGGTCACAAGTCCTGCCAGAAAACCTGCTCCAGCATGGGCTCCTCTCTCCACAGATCCACAGGTCCTGCCAGGA
>JANXJC010000042.1:22936651-22976601 GCA_027564655.1 Leptodon cayanensis
GGGACAGCCTGCCTCACCATGGTCTTCATCATGGGCTGCAGGGGAATCTCTGCTCCGGTGCCTGGAGCATCTCCTCCTCCTTCTGCACTGACCTGGGGGTCTGCAGGGTTGTTTCTCTTGCATGTTCTCACTCCTCTCTCTGGCTGCAGTTGCTTTTGTGCAGTTACCTGTTCCCCTCCCTTCTTAAAACTGTTCTCCCAGAGACGCTACTACCTCGCACGAGGGCTCAACCTTGGCCAGCAGCCAGTCCGTCTTGGAGCCGGCTGGCATTGGCTCTGTCGGATGTGAGGGAAGCTTCCAGCAGCTTCTCCCAGAAGCCACCCCTGTAGCCCCCCCACTACCAAAACCTTGCTATGCAAACCCAATACAATTTACACTTTATTTGTGTGTTTGTTTTGCAGAATTATGTATTTATCTTGCAGAAAAATAGGATGTATTTCTGAGCAGCCATGGTGGCTTATGACTTATGTTCAAGGCAAACACAAGACAAATGAGGTACCTCCAGACAGCTGAATACCAGCCAAGCAGGGTTCACTGTCGTGTGGTCCAGTGATAAATAATCACCACTATTCAGTACAGACTGAATAAATGCATAAAAATCAAGAAAAATAAATAAATCATGAAGGGGACACCTGAACAGGCAAAACTGCTCAACACTGCAGCTCATAAACTGGACTGTGAGGTTTAGAAAAATGTGGAGGACAAGCCTGCAATAAATAATAGTTTCTCTGATGTGTGTAATATATCAGATCTAGTTTGATGTATCATATGATACAAGGTATGCTTTGTATTCCATTAATTATGTCAGCAATTGAAAGCTTAGAATAACATTTGTATCATGATAAATGCTAGTTGCTGGAAGGCGAGGCTCGCCTGCAAGGGCTGCATGTGGTTCATATCCTTCCGTGTCTGGTTTGGTGCCTGGACAGTCCCCAGCAGGACATGTCGCTGCTGCTGCTAAGGTCACAAGCACTCATTCATTCTCGGCATTCCCTGAATTTAACTCCGTGCCAAGTACTCCTGCAGAGCCACGGCAGCCCTGCCCCACGCCCCAGGAGAGGGCTGCCTGTGCCGGGCTGGGGCGATGCCCCACCGGGATGTGCCAGGGCGATGTGCTGCGGGCACTGCTCCCGTTGCTGCCCACGGCCAGCTTTCTGTCCCTGCGATGCCTCGTGGCCCCGATGGTGCGACCTGGCCCGGGACTGCCCAGGCTGGCACCCACGCCGTGAGTCCCGCAGGCTTTCCCTTCCCGCCTGCAGACTTCAGCAGGTTCAAGCTGCTGCTTTCACATTTTTCATACCCAGCCGTGAAAGTGCTGCTCCGCAGGTCAGGGTTGATGAACTGAAGTTCACACGTTGGAGCAGCAACCTGCACCTCCCTGCAGATTTCCAGGCACGGCTGCACCCAGCCCTCCCCATTCCTGTGACTTCGCGGTGTCTGACACCTCTGAGCGAGAGCAGAGCCTTCTCCTAGGAGGTGGCGGGAGGGCAGCTGTGTGGTGAGGGGTACGGCACTGCTCTGGTAGCTGCAAGAGCTGCCTGTGTTTCCTCCGTGGCAGTTCTGCAGAGCTACGTGGGCAATATAACAAACCATGTTCATATTCAGCATATCCTGTGTTAGAGCAAAACAAAACGTTGCTTCAGCAAATGTTAAGAAAACCCCTGAAACATTTTATATTTATGGTATTTCAACTTTTTATCCTTGTTTGCAATTAAAAAGAGCTTGAAGTGTATCATTAGCCAGAGTAATCCTTAATATGTGTAAGGCTTACGTGCATTATCAACAGTTCCGTGCAGTACCAAATGTAAAAGGGGCTTCTTCCTGAATGCATTGTTATGTAAATCTAAAGGAAGGGAATACAAACATTTCTGTCTTATAGGGGTTTTGTTATCAAATTAACACTTACATAAGCAGCTTCGTGAGACTATTTTTAAAACCATTGATTGGGATTCCAAACCTGCCATGTTTTTCCTCAGAGGACAGAAATGACGTCGCTTGTCTCACGTGGTACAGCAGTAGGGCTGCTGTAGCCGTGATGCTCTAAGGATATAAGCAAGGGAGATTTATAGCAGTGACAGGATCTTTTATCTTACTGCCTGATATAGCTGGAAGAAAACAGGCAATATTTCAGAAACAAAAGCTGTTCAGATCTGAAATTTCATCTACCATATCAGTGGTTCTATTAGAAAATATAACCTTTGTCTGCAGATTTTACCTCACTTATATATTTAGATTATCAGGGCTATAAATTTATTATTCCTGCAACATGGAAAGATAATCACATTTTCCACCATGAGAGATACAGCAGAAGACACAAACAGCCACTGGGTCCAAGCAAAAGTCCATATAACCATTTATCCAGCATGAGCTGTGTCAGAAAGCAATGCACTTCCAAATCCCAGATCCTAAAAATCTGTGCAAATCAGTGTACTAATCATGAAAAGAACTAAAGCCTAATGCTGCAAATAACAGAACACAGGTCTGGGAAACACTTGCTGACTTTGCAGATCAAATCCTGAAGCCAGAAAATCTGGCAGTCTCGTTTATAAATGCAGAAAATGCGCCAAAATGAATGCAAAATATGGAGAATGCAGGAACGAGAAAGACCTAAAAGCAAAGATGACAGACTTGCACTCTGGCTGACAGCACTTAACCTGAAAAGAGATTAAAGCACGCAATCCCAGAATATTCTTCCTGTTTCCAGTGATTTGTGGCTCAAATGGTTTTGTTTTTAAAAAAATCCAGGATTGTTTTTTCTGTTATAAATTTACTCAGTCACTTTTGAATTCAAATGAACCATTAGCATCGACAACAGCAATGCCTAGTTCTTGAGCTCATGCAAGAAACACAACACACTCCCCAGAGGATGCAGCATCCAAAACCTTCTGGAAGCCACACACAGCTCAGCACCTCCGGGTTTCGCCGGCTCAAGGCCTTTTCTTCGTTCTTTTCAGATTCTCAGCAAGTCTCTAAAAAGATCCCCTAAGGCAGCCCACAAGTCAGTTGTTTGCTCCAAGCGAGACCCTGGCAGGAGGATGGGGGCAGGCGTTACCTGCACCCCTGCTCCCCTGCCAGGACAAAGGGCTGCTGAGAGTCTGTCCCCACTCCACCTGGCCCCCGCAGCTGCCCCCGCTGCCGGCCGTGCTGTGGGCAGAGAGGACGTGCGCCTCGGGCACGGGGAGATCCCAGACTGTGTTACTGGTGTGCCTGAAGTCCTGAGGGTCTCACCCGTATTAGTGCAGATGAAGCTGCTGTACACCCAGAGTGCTGCAGCAGAAGGTGTTAAGCACACACATAATTTCCACCCCTGTTCCCAGCCTCCTGCTCCCCAGCCCCTACAGGTGCTGCAGTCGGGCTCTGGGGCTGGCCCTGCGGTTGTCACGGTGTGTGTCAGCATTGGGGGTCCTTCACCAGGAGGAACATGATGTCCGTGCAGATGGTCTCTTCTTCCTCACCCCAGAACCCTCTTGGGGTCTTTTCTGTGTGTTTGCTAATGTGCTTCACACATTTTCTCCTTCTTCAATGCTCCACAGCTCCAGGTTACGTCCAATTGCACTATGTGCAGTGCCTTGACATGTGGTAGATGCCATGTCTTCTTCTCTTTGTTACCCTGAAGACAGCTGTGTCCACCTCCAGCTCTGCCTTTCTTTAACAGCCCATGGGTGGGTTGTGCATGGCTGTGGGGTCTCCTGTGCCCATGTCTCATCAGCCTACACCCACTCTCCTCTGTGCCACGTCCTGTGTCTCTGCTTCCCAAATCCCTGCTCTCACCCCAGCCTGCGCTGCCCTGCACAACATCAGTGCATCAGTCCCAAATATCCCATTCTGCCTGGAGTAACTGCTGGTGGCTGCTGCTGCCTGCGCGAAGCTGTGGCTGCACCGCTCAAGGGAAAACAGAAGTAAAACAGCTCAGACACAGACACCTGGTCAACAAGAGAAATTGCTGTCATAGCTCAACTGAGTAAAGGGGAGCTGCAGGCAGGTGATGGTGAGCTCAGGCAGAGCAGGCGTGCCAAGCCTCAGTGCTGAGGCCTGGCAAACTCAGTGCAGAGCTTGTGGCCAGTGACCAGCCATGGTGATGCTCTGCTGCTGGGCTACACAGATCTGAGGTATCATGTCAGTAATGACATTGCTACTGGATTTCATTCATCACTTTATTCTACAGTTACTCAATTTTTTGAGATCTTTCTTCAGGTCTTTGTAGTCAGCTTCAGATTTAAACAACTAGGCAATAAATGAACCGATTAAGTTCGATACTGCTGGAAGGCAAGGCAGGGGGGTGAAAGGAACTGTTCACTGTGCATAACTAGGAATTACTTATTTCTGCTTAGTAATAAAGGAAAATGTAGTCACTGTGAATACTTGGCATCGGTTCAGCTCTTGGGGACAGCAAAAGGCAAAGAGTCTATTTGAACTAGGACAGAAGCCAAACCAGAGAGCGTTATTTGCTGCTCTCCATGTAACCCATGGTGGGCATCGTGTGGCTGTGGTTTCCCCTCATGGAGAGGATGTCTGAGAGTTAGGAATTGTGCAGAGCAGGACACCAGAAGTGGCCACAGGCTTTCATGTAAGATGTAACCACATATACTGAAACTCTGCAGCATGAGGAAGAGCTGTTTGCATGAAAGATGTGATGATATCCAACAACAGGATGAAGAAGATGCATGAGGAATTATTATCTGCTGTTTCTCACTATACATGAACTAGGCGGCACACCAGAAATGATCATACAGCAACTTTAAAGAGCAGACAGAAAAACGTCACCCCTTGGAGCAGTCTCTTGCCACAGCTATGCTGTTACAGGAACGTGCACAGGAAGGACACAGATATCTTCCTGCTTTTTTTTCCTACAGAATAATATTGCATGATTTGATTTTGAGCACCTTTCTGTCTCCTCTCTGTCAAGTTCGGCGCTCAGCTGGGTTGACAGATAAGTGATTTACAGAAGGTAAATCCCCACCTATCCCGGTCTGGAAATCTAGTCTACATCTAAGGCCACAGACTTCCCAAAGCAACTTTCCTCAGGCAGATCCAGGTCCAGGAAAAAACGTATACTCGTTCTCGAGACAAAGCTTCAGTAGCGCGGCATCAGTCCCACAAAACAAGGACTGCGCCCGCAGACTGCTGCTGTGGCTGAAAACAGTGTTCCTGTGACCCTCCCTCCCCAGAGAAACCCCAGGCAGCAGGGTGCTGGACGTGCAGCCATGGTGCTGTGCCGTCAGAGCGGGCTTTCGGGCGCGCTGCCGAAGCGGGGTATTTTATTGCGAGGCAGATGTCCCGTCTTTGCACCGCTTGCGTGCTGAGACAGGGTGTGCTGGAGGCTGGCACGCAGCCACGCTCAGAGCTTCTGACATTTATAAAGCCTTCTGATTAGCTGATGCCTTTAATATTTATACGTATAAATCACATATTTTTAGAGATATAATCTTCTCACTGAATTTCTTTGCATGCAGGAGGAATCTATAGAATTATTTCAGCTGGAGTTAACGGTTATATCTTAAACATGTATTTTTTTAAAGTGATAAACTTAATTTACCACAGCTTGCTATCAGCAGGGGACTCCATGCTCTCATGAGCAAATGGAAAACTGAGAAGGTAAAAATGAGGGCAGCATTTGTTGTTATAAAACTAAGCAAGACATTTACAGTGATTTTTGGAAAAGCCTGATATTTTGCAAAATATGTGAGATTCTCATTGGTGAACTGACTAAGCTGTTCTAGGTAACCTGTAAACGCAAGGCTGTAATTTACTGCCAGCTCCATATTTTCAGCAAAGCTCAGAGAAACCTTGTGTATGCCCTGTGGCTAAAGTTTTCAGCTGAAGTTTTATTATCTAAGTGAAATGTCATAGATGTCAGGAAGGACATTTTATATGTGACAGGGTTTGCAGTTCTCCACATCAATGTTACACTTGTGGAATTATTTAAAAATGAAGATGAGGCATTATGGAAATTCATTAAACTAGATCTGCTGGAAAAGAATGAGAAAGGCAATTTTTTTCTCCTATTCCAAGCCAAAATGAGCCACTAGTTTGAAATCCTGAACTTCTTCTACCAGATAATTTTCTTTACATTTCCCTTCATTCATCCAGATTTTTATCCTAATTCTTCAAAAAAGAAAAAAAAACTGTATGTTGGGTCTCTCCATTGTCCAGGGAATTTGGGGCTTTTTCCTCACATGGAAACACTAGCAAACTTTGTGTCACATTTCAAGTGCATGGGCCAGTGAGCTGTACCTGTGATTTAGGCCATCGCTTGCCAGTGACGGTCTGCTGTTGGTGCAAGGACTGAAGACAGCTCACCTACAGGCCTGGCCTCCACACCTCCATCCTGCAAAAGGACTTCCATTAGTTGCTGTGCTGGATACTTTGGTTTACTTCCCATATTTCTTAATGTTTTAGATCCCTTGGCAGAACTCTACAAGGCCCGAGGAGTGAACTTTAGCCCATTCCTGGACATTGCAAAACTGTAAGATCCCCGGGCTCTGCTGTTCCTGTTGGTGCCCAGCACAGATGCCATCCTGCCCCCAGGAAAGCCTTTTTCAGACTGGTTCAGGTCTGAAGCTATTTCTTGGAAACTGTTCCTGTAAACGCCTGAAAATCATGAGACATGTGAAATTATTTCCCTCAATAACTGCTCCCAGAGAAGAGCTGCAGGTCCTAAAGCAGAGCGAGAACTGCCTGGCCAGGTACTCTCCTTCAAGTGTTGGTGCCAGCAGTTTGCAGGGAATCAATCAATCATGTTTGGGTGTTGGATGTGGGTAAGGGTCCCTGAGCCAAACCTCTCTCCAACCCAGGTGAAGCTCCGAGCAGGGGGACCAGAGCAGCTCAGGCCAGTGCCCCGATGCAGCACCTCTGCGGGAAGAGCTGGAGACACAGCCTGGAGGGGTTCCGAGTCAAAGACATCCTTCTTTCTCCTCTTTCAGGCAGAGCTGAGAAACAGAAGTCACATGGATCCCTTTCCTCCCATCAGGACTGTTTCTTCTGCTACATTATTTACAACTTGTCAGAAATAATAATAATAACAGGATTGTTCAGTGAATTACATGCCATGAGTAATGCACATTTGCTGTTTCCTCAGTACTTCCATCTTGCTTCACTGGAAAGAGCAATTTGTTGATTGCATTTAAATGGAAAGACTGTTAAGAAGAGGCACATTTAAGTCTTTTTGCTCAAGCACTTCCCATTGTTAGTGCATGATAGTAGCCCACAGTCTCATAAAGCCCATTTATTTACCAGTAACCCTTAGGTGGGGCATCTGAAAGGACAGTGACCTTCAGAAAGTTTTCCATGGAGAAGGCACAAGAGGAGGTTTAGAATGATATTTTTAAAAATTTCTTTACTGAAAGGGTTGTCAGGCATTGGAACAGGCTGCCCAGGGAAGTGGTGGAGTCACCATCCCTGGAGGTGTTCAGAAAACACATAGACGTGGCACTTCAGGACATGGTTTAGTGGGGATGGTGGTGTTGGGTTGACGGTTGGACTTGATGATCTTAGAGGTCTTTTCCAAACCTAATGATTCTATATTTCTAAGGCAGGTCCCCCAGAGAGAGAGGAAGGTACAAACCACCAGCCCCCATGGCACATATGGGATGTCTGATGATGTTGCCTTATAAGTTTGCCCAAGATACCCTGATGTCAGTGCATCTTCACCGTGGAGCCGATGCTGTTTTCCAGAGCCAGCTGTGCACCGTGCAGCTGCTGAGCCCAGAGGGACAGGACGCACAGGGACATGAACTCAGTGTGGGAGCAGCTCCTGCCACATCACAGCTGAAGAGCTCTTCAGCACCAGCCCCTATGCTAGGTTTGGAAACTCTCAATTTAAGTTCTGATCTCTGGCAGTTATCACAAGAAATAAAGAAAGTGGCAGTGCTCTCTGAGGGTCACAGATGGGAGTGTAAGCTCCACTCCTGCAAAGAGATGGCTGATGGATGCTGATTGCACACATTAAAGAGATGTGCCCATGGCCATTTACTCCACACCGATTTCAAACGCACATTTAAGCCCACGAAAAGCAAGCACACCTTTGTGGAGGACAGCAAGCAGCAGCAGGAGCCGGTCCTTCCCGCGGTTCCCTCTGCCTTGCGGACAGCGCTCGCTGCAGACGGGAGCTGCTCGGGCTGCCTCATCCCGCTCGGTCAACGCAGTGATGTGCCTTCCCGTCACCCTGCTGCAGCTGTCCGAACGCCTTCTGCTTCGCCCACTTAAAGACCTGCAAAAGGCCATTCAAACCCCATTGTAAAACTGCTCAAAGGATATTCTTACAAGGCACCGCCAGCTCTGTTAAGCGGGAAGGAGGTGAGCGGGGCTGAGCCGGGCAGTGCGGGCACAAGTCACCACGGGGGAGTCAGCAAAAACCGTGGCTTGGAGCAGCAGCACAGGCCGGGGCTTTCCCTACTGCAGGAGCTCCAAGATCCTTCCCAGTCACAACCCCATACATATGCTGATAATTTAGTGCAACATTGGATTTTCACGTAAATATTGGATTAGACTGAATTCTGTCAGTCTTGCGGCTCCACTTAAAAGTATTGCAGCTCTGCGTAGAATTGAGACCTCTAGTTTGAAAACACTCCCCTAGAGGCAGCTTATTTGAGAATAGGTGGAAATCTGGGAATTTAGCAGCTGCTTCTCCCTTCTGAAAAAAGAAAAAAAAGAAAAAAAAAAGACTTCTAGTTTTTGCGGAAGCGTTTAATGGAAATCACTTTCATGGTTTTTTTCTATGAGAAATTTCCATGGGAGAAGCACAATTTCCGATTAGCTCTAGTTATTAATCTGTTTTGCAGGGAATATAACACTCGTAGACTGCCAGATAGGGTCTGACCTCAGCTGTGTTTGTCTCCGGCCGTTTCCTGTACCTGCTGCATTGCAGGAAGGTCCGAGGGAGAGGGTCGGCGGCTGGCCTGCCCATCCACTCCTCCCGGGTGGTGGATGGCCGTGCAGCCCTGCCTGGGCAGAAACCCAGCACGTCCTTGGCCCTCCATCTGGGCCGGGCGTTTAGAACGCAAGGGAGTCCTTTCTGAACCTCATGACTCAAGGGGAGGGTCTCCCTGACAGTTTTGTCTGACCCCATCCTCTATGCAGTAAATATCAAGTGAACCTTGCCATCGAATCTTGCTCAACCACTGTCACATCTGCTATCAAACTTTGTTAAAGTGCTGGTTTATATCAATAAGCGTATTGCTACTTCTCTCTTACAAGTGAAGTGCATCACTCCACCTGCAACACCTGTGCAGTCCGGCCACCGCTGTGAGTTCCCCGGTCCTCGGGGGGGGGCGGGTGCACATTGCTCCAGCAGCTGAACATTTAACCAGTTCATGGGAACTGACACCTGCCGTTATTAATTTTTTTTGTCTTTTTTTTTGTCTCCCGCACTTTTCTCACTGTGCTTCTGCAAACTTCGGACCCTGGCCGAGAACTTGGCATTTTCCCCTGCAGTTGCCTTCTGACCAGCAGGACGTTACAGCTGCAGATGCCTCCTTCTGGCCCCGGTTTCCCCAGCCCGTGTCTCCCACCACGCCCCAGCAAGTCTTTTAAGTTTCTTACAGGTCTCCCAGCCTCCAGCGCAGTGTTGCTTCCCTGGAGCGTTTGTAACTGCTGAAGTATCCCTTTCAGTATTTTTCCATTTCAGAGATTTCATAAAGATGACTGGAGACTTTTCTAGCTAAGAAAAGGAAGAAAAGGAGATGGAGCTTACAGATGGAAATGGGAACATGTGAATAGGAAGGGCTTGGGATTTAACAAACAGTGAGAGAAATTAAATTTGAGACTATATGAATAAAGTCTTGGGCCTGGAATTAGTTATTTTGCAACAAAATTCAGTTTTCCTGAAAAAGAGAGCCAAAAGCGGATGCATTTTATTTGTGCAACATCGTTACAAAACGGATGTAACAAACGTTACAAAAATCTAAAACGAAGCATCATCTAATAATAACAGTTTTTAAAGCCCGTAACAGTGCAAGGAACTTCCTGTATGGCAAGAAATGGGTCATTTGACTTTGTTTCATCATTTTTAGCGGCACTGTGCTTTGTTCACCATGGGAACACCTGTAACAAGAGGCCCGTGGGTTACAAACGCGCGGCAGGCAGGGAACTGCTGTGCTTGCGGCACCCGGGGCAGCGCCAGCGGGAGCCCGGGGGTCCCTGGGCAAGACCCTCGCCGTGGCTCGGGCCCTCCCCGCTCCGCAGCATCCCCCTGAAACCGCTGCCCCCGCCCGGGGAGCCGGGAGCGGGGGGGGCTGGCGGCCCGAAGGCGGCTGAGCAAGGGGCGGAAAGACAGACAGCCTGGCCACCCCTGGGAGGGTGGGATGCCGTCCGCTGCCCGGGGCTCCGCCGGGCTGTCCCTGCGCCGGCCGGGGCTTCGCGGGGAGATGCCGGGAGCTTCCCCAGCGCTCCCGGGTGGTACCGCTCTCCGGGCCGTGACCGGCAACGTTCAGCCGCTATTGCCGTCGCTCTTGCAGGGAGTCCGGCGAATTTCCGTCTCCAATGTACTCGGGCAATAAACTAGGCAAGGCAAGCTTGCGCGTGGAGCTCGCTCACCCGATTAGCAGCTTTTTAAACCCGCTACTGCCGCAGCGGCCCGCCTGCCTACCCGTGCTGTTGGTGATGGGGTCCCTCCTCGTCCACAGGAGCGGTGATGTACCACTCTCTCATCTTGGCGGTACTTCAAAGGTTATTAGCGTGTTTGAAGTCACAAGGTCACCTACGCAGAGTGCAACTGGTTTTCATAAATACTGTTCATTATGCAGATTCATTATTTACGGACGCCGTTAGGCTAAAGTGGATGTGAGGAACAGAGGAATAGGAACTGGTTTTTTGACGTGAGGAAAAACTATCTGACAGAAGATGAATTAAGGCTTGGCCAAACGAGTAAAACGCAATTTGGAGAAGGGGGCTGCAGAGCCTTTCTGGCGAAGAGGCGACAGCGAGCCCTCGGCAGGAGCCAAAGCTGAAGCGGGGTGAAGGTGGCAGGGGGGGTTGGCGGGGCTGCCCGCAGCTCCGCTGCTGCCGTACGGCGCTGGCCCCCGCCGAGCCCCCTCCTTGGGGAGGGTCGGACACCCTCCGGCTCCCCGCCTGCCCACCGCGGCGGCTTGGCCAGGCCTGCAGGGAAGGGGTGCTGCGGGAGCTGCGGGGCCCGGGCCGGCGGCTGCTGGCGCTGGGCGCTGCCCGGCGCGGCTGTCCCTGTCCCTGTCCCTGTCCCTGTCCCTGTCCCTGTCCCTGTCCCTGTCCCTGTCCTGTCCCTGTCGCAGACGTGGCATCTGTACCTCGCTGAGGGGCGACAGGAGTATCTGCCAGGCCTTCCTACACTCGTCTGGAGATGCACGTTTCAGTACCCACATCTCTACGGAGGAAATGTATAAACCATTAAATTAATTTAATTTGTGGAAGCCTGCAGCTTCACGGTCTAGAAACTTAACCATGGTTTCCACTCCTTAAAGCAAACATGTTTACTGTTCTGGCTGTGCTTCTTATTTGTTTTTTTGGCTTCTTATCTGCCTTCTGTGGGGGAACCAGAGTAAAACTTATTAATTCCCTCAGCACAAAATCATAAACTGGAGTCTTGAATAGAGGCTGGCAAACGCTCAGACTGTTTTTTCCTTAGACCGTGGTTGCCATGAGACACAACTGCCGGTCCCAGCCCTAGGGCAACCCCAGGGAAGCCTTAATCTGACACGTAATTCACATTAAATCAGGACACTGCATGGACATGGTTTGGGGTAATTTTCGCCAGCAGCAGTTAATGCAGGTACTGCCCCAAGCCTTCAAAAGACTGATTAACAAATAAGAAGGCGGTGATAGTTTAAAGAAAAAAAAAACTAAAACATGAGAAGTATGCTTTGTTTGCTATTCAAAGACTGGTTAGATTGTGTATACTCAAGGTAAAGCTCATCCAGTTTAAGATCCTGCTTACAATAGAGGATGATTAGAGTCGCAGACTTGTTAATTAAGGACATCATCCTCCTTCGGCATAGAGAACGAGGGGCTGGCAAGAGAACCAAAGACCCTGGTGTCCTCAGATGACCACAAAAGTAAAAAAGGAGGAGCGATATCCTTCCCCAAACGACCCCCGAAGACCTCCGAAGACCACCAGAGACCCCCGCGCAGGTGTAGAAGACTCTGGGATGATTGCTCAACAGAACAGCATGTCATGCTTGCTCATCATAATGAACATGCAATAGTTAGGCAGGACATCTGTATTAGATAGGTGTGGTGTTTTAACTGTATTGTACAAGTATGAACTGAAAAGCTCAGTAGGTCTGCTTGATATGAGGAAATCTGCCACCTTGCATCCTGCACAGAATAAAGCAATGTCTCCTCTCTAAACACACTTTGTGTGTTTTGGGAGTTACTTTCTGATCAGGTAACACAGGCTTGCACACTTTTTAATATATTGCACCATTTCAGTGGTTGCTTGTCCTGTTAGCTCTTTGATGGGCATGGGAATGAAATTGCTAATTTCTTGGTCTGTCACTGGTCTAAGAGCCAACATTTCAGCTGATCATGGACTGAATGAAGACAGCAACATTACTTGACATGATGCTTTAATGCCCCGGTCTTGTCACTGCCACCTTTCTTGAAACGGAGACCAACCCTCAATCTCACAGTCCTTCTGTTTCCTCCTCCCTTCAGAAGGTGGTTGTCATGCGAATGTTGTCACACATGCTGGCAGGCATATTTAGGTGGCCCAGGCTATCTGTTTGCCTAATTCTGGGCCCAAGACACAGGCAATTAGCTCTTGACCCTGCTGGGGTGGTGTCAGCCAATACATCCTTTGGGCAACGTACAAAACATATATTAGCAAGGTGCCCTGGCTGCCAGTGCCACTGCGGGTGTGCTGCTGGGCAGAGTCAGACTCCCTGCACCAACACAATGAACAAGTAAAGTTGCCGTTCATAAACCAGAGTGAAGATGATGGAATTGTTGATAATTGCTTGTTATTAAATCCATAATTAACTCCAGAATGTTTTTGCCTTGCTGGGAGATAATGGTATCACTAGAAGCAATCCCTTTACCTGTGGAGCAGTGCCCACATGATAATTCACTATAGGAGAGTGCAGGCTTTTAATCTCCAAGGGAAAATAAAAAAACCTCCTGTTTGGATAAATGTCAGTGTTATTTTTGAAAACTTAGCAAACAAAGAATAAAAAAATCTCTTCCCCAGAAAATTCTCAGCACCCACTACAGAAACATTTTGCATCTTATCTCCTTTCACTCTTCCCCTGTGCCTTGGAAGCGTTGATGTCAACATGCGTAACAGCAGTGTGCGCTCAAAACCTGATTATAATCTCTTCTTTAGGATTCACCGGAGAAAAATGTGAGTTTTCTGTGTGTGTGTGCAGGTGCTTATGTGCACTCAGCAGAAGAGCTAGGTAATGTTTCGCTTGTTCCCAAGATTCTTCTTCATCCACAAAGCTGAACAGCACTACTACAACGGAGCACCTCAGGCAGAGATGTTCCGTAATTACCTTCAAAGGGGCACCTTTGTTTCCAGCTAAACAAGTAATCCCTTCTGTCCGTGCCTGTTTCTCAGCCAGCGATTGCTCTCTCGGAGAGGAGCACTGGAAGCAGGTCTGGGACGGGCGGCGAGCGAGCCTTCGGCCAGGAGCCCTGCGGGGCCGGGGCCGGGGCTGGGGCTGGGTGCGCCGGGTCCCGGGTGGGGGCTGGGTGCCCCGGGGCTGGGGTCGGGGCTGGGTGCCCCGGGGCTGCCGGGCTGGAGGCGCAGCTTGCTCAGAGCCCGTGTCAGCACCGACGAGCCTCAGGAGTGCACGCAGCAAGAGCGACCGACTTGCCGGCTAACTCCCGAGTGAAGCGGCGCGCCGAGGAAGTGATACGGCTTGTCACGGTTTATGACTCTCTGCTGTAGCGCAATAGGAATGGGTAATTTCCAAGGAAGCTGTGAGTCTCAGAGGGAGGACAGAAGAAATTTATTCATGCTTTTGTTAAAAAAAAAAAAAAGTGTTCTTTGTTAAAAACGACAGTACAGAAGCCAGGAGGTAGAGTTCACGGGGGAGCGCATCTGACCTCGGGACACGAGGATGGCCAGACAGCCCCCAGAGCCCTTTCTGTAATGAGTGGATACAAAAGCCCAGAGGGTATTTGCAAAGTCGCAGAAAACCCTTGTGGAGGATAAATGCGAGCTGGGATCACAGGAAGCCACGGGTTCGTGATGTCCAGAGGAACCATCACTCCTGCATTTTGTAAGCCACCACAATGACTGGAGTGTGGCCCTGGCATGGTCCCTGGCACTAAAGCCTTCCCCAGCCCAGCAGTGCTGCAGGAAGGACCTCCTCCATAGCGCGAGCAGGGCGTGCAGCATCCCCCAGTGCAGAAGCAACAGCGAGGGCTTTCTCTCATCTATTTTCTAGAAAAGGTTCTACCTGGTCATAGTGGATTCATTGCAGGAGCTGGAGCAGGTACCAGTTGCCTTGGTTGCATGACCCAAAGTTAATCCCCAGCACTTTCAAAACTCATGCCTTGTTGCCAATCCAGTTAATTTTGCTTTAGTTTCCAGTCAGGCTCTTCTTTTGTTTTTTTCAACTAGATCAAAAAGTTTCCAGACAATATCTCCCTGCCAACATGTACTTAAGTCAGCATTTTATTATATTTCAGGCAGGATAAGCAGGTGGAGCTCTCTACTTCTTGCCAGATATGGATTTTTTTCCCCCCACCCCTCAAATTGTTTTGGTGATTCATTTGTAACATTTTTCTTTAAAACACAGACAGCAGAACACTGTGCGGTAGTCCAGTATTAGTCTTACAAGAGGAAAATTGCCTCCTGTTTCCGCCCACTGCTCCCCTGGCACATCCAAAGCCCACCGCCGCTGAGCTTGCCTCAGCACCACACTAGCACCCACTGCTCGCAGACTGCCACCCCTGCTCCCCGCCAGCGCAGCACCAGCACGCCCCGTGCCAGGAGGAGCAGCGGGCTCTGAGCCTGGCTTGGTAACCCTTGCCTGGGTGGGATCAGGTCACCGTGAGATCCAGATCACTCTCTGTGGTTGCAGTGAGGGAAGCACTACTCACACGTCTCTAATTGGTCATAGCTTTCTGCACGGGTGCTGATTTTATATCAACTGCCAGGTAACTTATGAAAATACTGAGTAGCCAGAACTTTTTTTTTTTTCCACCCCGTGTGTGGTTTCATGCATACTTGGTTGTTAGCACAAAGCGGAGCACCGCCGGGTCCTGGGAAGATCCCTGCTCCCACGACTCCCAGTAGCGGAGGAGGATTCTCCTGTGCTCCTGGAGGCATTCCCACCTGCTCCCCGGCTGGCTCCTAGGCTGCACATCTCCTCCGGGTCTCTGTGGCAATGCTCTCCATTGGCAGGGGATGGCAGCTGCCAGGGGCCATGCCCAGCCCATGCCAAATGTCCACAGCCCCACACCCTGGGGGCTCAGGTCTGGCCTGGCTGCCCCGGCTCGCAGGGCTCTTGCTGCACTCCAGTGGTCTGGGTGGGCTGCAAGGCCGTCCCAGATTGCTCCCCTTCTGGAAAATCACTTGGAAAGAGAGCAGCTACCCATAAATCTCACTAAGGGCTGAAGCTGTGCTGCGCGATGGCCTTAAAACCTCTGTGGCCTGAAAGGACCGTTGCTGAGGTTTAATGTTACAAGGAAATCTACTTTCCACTTTCACTCAGTTTTCACCTGTAATTATAACTTCAGGCTTGACAGATAAATCACTCTTTATCACTGGAGCAGAAAACATCTCCTGTTCATTTTAGCATATTGTAAGTGCATGCAAGTTATGTGTGATTTAAAAAATGCAATTTTGTTGGTGAGCTTTAAAACTATAGTGGCACCATTGGGTTTTATTTAGCAGCACTGCAGTCAGAACAGAATGGAGGTAGGAGTTATCTTTTCCTTCTTCATCACTAAGCATGTAGACCAGGAGTATACCTCCCTTTTAACCCCACTTGATTTTATTTTAGGGATCCAAAAATACCAAACCAAAATTGCAATTGGATATAATGGTGATCTGAAAACAAGAGTGGGGTTATTCTTTGCACAGTTACTAGCAGTGCTTCTCAATGGTGACAATACCTGGCAAGGCTGGACCGAGAGGAATTTCCCATAACCACCCTTGCAGATGTAGGAGGTGGCAGCACATGAACACTTACGTCCTTCTTCTAACTTTGAAATTGTCTGGAAACGTTTGGGTTTAATGAAACTGTTGGAAGTGGAAGTCACACTAGAAATCATGAAATTTTGCTTTTGCCTACTTCCTTGCATTACTGACCTGGCCTGAGAAATCCCTAGATGAGGGACTGTGAATTCACAGCACCCACATGGTGATTGGAAACTGCACAGCTCGCCTTTCCCACTGGGAGTGCTGGAAGGCACAGTACCAGAGCCTCACCCTGCCCTTGGCTTCTGCGTTGATACGGGGTGCTGCTGATTAACAGAACCTAATTAACAGCAGGGTCTGTTAATTACACATCTAAAGTAACACACAGTATTTTTGCTTTAACATTTGTAATGTTCAGCACTTTTCAATGAAAGATCTGTGTGATGTGGGGCACATGCGGTTTTGTATGTTCAGTTGAAGGAATGGAGTATCAACCATCATCACAATTGTTTTCAGACATGTAGTATAAAAGATCTCCAAGGTGCATAAATATTGCAATCCAGCATATCACCCTTAGCCTGGATCATAAACCCGATTTAAACAAAGCAGTTTTTTTGCTGAGAACTGATTCCAACCTAGCAAAAAGTGCAACCACAGGCCAGAGTCTGCTCAAAAGCTGCAAGCACTGCCCCTGGGCTTTAATGTCTGCCACAGGTCTGGCTCATGTGTCTACCGCATTGCCGGGAGTAGTAGCAACATCAGTAGGGGTAATATTTTTGGCATGGAATCACAATTGCTGTTTGGCAGACAGTACGAGGGTGTGAAATGACTTATGACTCAGAAAATGTACTCGCTCATCTTACAAACCTATCTAATAGCCACCTGTGTAGGGCACATTTCCTTCTCCTTGGAGGTCTGTATGTGAAATCCTATTATAATGAAACAGTAGAAGAACAGAGTATGCTAACTGCAAAATTCTCTAAAAATAGTTCAGTAATAATGCTACTGCTTTCTGCAGATAAAAAAAAAGGGACTTTTCAAATCTATAATTCACTAATACAATCAAACACAATCATAAGCAAAATTATTCACACTGACTTGATTAGTAAAAAGAGTATGCTAATGAGATATCCTGCAGCATCTTTCTCTGTGTTTGAGTATGATGCTGTAGCTCTCAATACACTTCTGTGCATGGGTTCATCAGTTGTGGAAAAACAACCGCCTCCTTCTTATTTTCTCAAAATTTGCTGGTTTCTGGAAGATGGGTATATTTTTGGGTTGCTCCTCTCCAGGGTCGCAGCTGGTCTGCACCCGCAGCTGCTGCTGCCATGTGCCGACTGTGCAGGGCTGCCCTCCCTGCTGAGGACGCTCCCTCGCCTCGCCTGGGCTCGCCAGGTCCCCAGTCCCAGTTTACGGGTCCGCTGGTGGACAAGAATGCGAAGGCCACGGCAGCATTGTTGCGGTGTGGCTGCGAGTGGGCTGTGTGCTCTGAGCCTTCCCAGTGGAAAGGGACTGCAGCCAACAGGTAAATATCCGAGACAGGTTTTCCCTCCCGGACCAAAGTGCAGGCAGAAGCGTGAGGTTGTGCTCAGGGGGCCGGGTGAGCGATGGCAGGGTGACCCAGGCCTGGGCAGGCAGTCGCAGCTGGGCACCCCGGGTGGCTCAGCAGAGCACTTCCACCCGTGCTCCTGGCTGGACACCTCTGCCCGAGCTCCCTGCGGGCACGAGCCCCGTGGCCTTGCGGGGATGCTTGTGGAGACAGAGCGAGCTGCAGGCTGCAAGCCTGCGGGAGCAGAGCTCGGCTGTGCCCGGGACAGAAAGGATATCGGGGGGGGGGGCAAACTGCCGTCCTCAGCATCCTTCCACCCCCCCGCCACGGCAGGGATGAGCAGGGCCTGGGCTGCACAGGGATGTCCACCCCACAGGCCAGAGGTGAGCCGTGGTCAGCACCCGCAGCTGCAGCACCACGCGGGGCGGGAGCCCCCCTATTTCCAACACACCCGCTCCTCCTAGGAGCCCACGATTTCCAGGCAGGATCCGACCAGGCTGCACACGGGTGGGCACATGGTCCCCTCAGAGGCACCAGGAGTCTCCCCGTCCTCCCAGCAGCAGGAAAGGTGATTGCCTTTAACAGCTTCTGGCCTCGTTCAGCGCAACTGCAGGTACCCTGCTGTCTGCATAAATGCCTGATCTGCATTTTGAGTTGTAATAAGTTACCAGCCTCATTGATAGCTCTGGGCAGCGAAATAAAAGCACCTGTACAATTAAAATGGCAGGTCCTCGAAAAGGAGGACAATTATTCAAGTTTTCACCACGTTACGCTGCAGTAACAAGCCCCGCAGCCTCAGTTTGTCCTTAGCGGCTCTGTAAGAGAGGAGCAGAGACCGTGCTGAATTGCCACAATCCTCTCACCCCACCAGTAAAACGCATGCTGGCTGTGAACTATCTAGCGGTTGTTTGAAAGAAGAAATGATGGCTACAAATCAGAGAAATAATGTGAATTCCCTGCCATTTTCACAGCCACTAACACAGCAATCCAAAGGGAAGCTTGAGCAAGGTTTGAAAACAGCAGGGAAACCCATTTTTGTTGCAGACCACAATGGCAAAGTAATGCCTAATTACCATTACAAAAAGCTTTCTATTCAAAGATAAGCGGATAGTCCTCAGCACTACTGAAACTGAAAGCCTGCTAAGTCTTTGTAATTGGTTTAATTTGCTTTATTTCACTCTAGCTAGTAGATAAAAGGAACCGGACCTGCAGTCCAGGTTGTTTAGAAAGCACTCACGGTCCCCCTGCACGGAGACGTATGGGGTGCTAGTTTTCCCAAGCCAATAGCTGGCATTTTAAAATGAGCCTCTGGCCGTTCGTCCTGCAGGGAGTGCTGGGGATGTAACTCGGCGTGTGCCCGGGAAGGCACCGCCGCTCGCTGCCGTGCTCGGAGCTGCCCGGCGGCTGGGCCGGGGGGGTCACCGGTGCACAGCCAGCCGGGGCAGCACCCCCCCGCACCAGCACCCACTTCTCTCTTGTCAGCAGACAACACTTTAACGAGATAAAACGTGGTAGAAGAGAGTGCCCTTGAGTTCATCCCGGTGCACAGCAGCACAACAGCCGAATCACCGAGAGCTTTCTGAAAAGCCGCCCGCGTCACCTCTGCCCCCACGCTGGAAGAGGGTGCTCGGCACCGCCGTGTAACAGAGCCGTGCTCAGGGCGGCAGCTTGCTGTAAAAGAACTTTCGAAAGTCCAAGACTGCATGGAAGAGCTCTGGCAGGGAATCACTAGGACCCGTTGCTGCTGCCATGCAGGTTTGCAATTAATTTCTGATCTGAATATTTCTGGTTTCACTTTGCTGCTGCTGCAGGGTTTGTTTCTCCTGTGACAATGACAAGAGTCTGCCCTGTGTCAGTAACTGCTGCTCAAGCTGCAGATGACAGCATGCCACCACTCTGCTGCTGAACCTCTCTGCGGTGACCGGGAGGGGACCCGACGGGCTGGGTTGGTCGGTGCCGATTCCTCGCCAGAGCTGTGGGATCCCCACGCTCTGGGCAGCCGCTTCCCCCGGGGCCATCCGAACTGGCTGCGGTGGTCCCACGCTGGCTGAACACTGTGCTGGCACTGCCTCCTGGCCAGGCTGGGGACAAAACCTCCTCTCCACACACAGATACACATGGCAGCACAGAGGCACAGTGGTGGTGGTGAGCACAAATAACCCTGCCTGGGCTAGTCCCAGACCCATCCCAGGAGAGGGACCAGCCCATCAGAGGCCCTTCTCCACAAGCCCAGAGGAGCACAGAGGCACAGGAGCAGGTGAGGACCCAAATTACGGGTTCAGAGGAAAGGAGACCCTACCTGGACCCCTCCCAGGGCTGTCCCAGGGGAAACTCAGGCCCATAGGCCTCTAGTGAAGCCCGTCAAGATGATTCAAGAGGACCAGCTCTCTGGACCACCTTTCAGACTGAGGGCAGTCACTGCCTGGGGTGTCGGAGACATCATGGGATGCAGGGGAAGAGCGGTTTGGGATTGCACAGGACTTCTTATAGAAGAAGCAGGGAAGGCATGGATCGAGGCAGTCTCAGGAGGAACAAGCATGGGAAAATAGAGGGATAAGGATACAACTGGAGCCAGTGACCCATAAACGTGTTGCTGGTCAGTGCACTTGTTTGGCCTTGCCCTGCGCCTGACCAGCACCGCTTGTCCTGTTGTCCCATCAAACTCCGTTTCTCACCCTTTTCCTCTTTGAGGAGGTCTCTATGCCGATGCACGTGTGTGGGGGGGAGCTCCAAGTGTCACAGACTGGGGTGGGACCAGGGGCCAGAGGCCCATGTGTCCATGGTGCAGGACCTGGAGCAAGTGTGGGTGTGTGAGCGTGGGTGTGGGCGCTGGCGAAGATGGAGCAAGACCAGCTGTCGAGTAGGTGACGTGGCCTGGGGACCAGGGGACGTGTGTCTGAGGAGGGGGCACCTGGATGAGTTGGTGACAGGAGGGACCAGGGGACTCCTGGCTAGCAGCAGAGGGAACCATAATGTCTGGGGGTTTGCGAAGAGACCCATCTCTGTGTGTGTGTGCAGGAGGCACTTGGAGTCGGGGGGATCGAAGGGCAGCTTGGGAGCAGGCTGCATGTTTGAGCCCAGCCCCAAAGGGATCCACACTGGAGGTATGACCTGGGGACACAGAGCTGCAGCAGCCTCTCATGACATTGCTTCTTCTTCCACACCACTACAGAGGAAGTTCTGAATGTATAATTGACTGGTTTGGTTTTAACTCCAAGTAGTCCTAACTCCACGCTAGGGAGACCTCAATAACAGCAACGAGAAGGAAGACTGGGAAGTCCAAACGCGTCTTTGGACATGGGCTCTCATTGCAACCGTAGCTGCAGTGACTGTCAGTGAATGGTTATTTCATGGCGTTCCCTTGTTCTCAATAGATTTCTTACTTGTGGTTTTCCATTCTACAGGTATTTTCCATACCTCTCCTACAAAATTAACACTGAAAATCCTGGGTTCATATTTCTGCACTTCACTTTGAAACTACTGTTATGTGTTTCAGTCTACAGATGTATCTCAGCTGGCAGTTTCCTGCCTGCCCAAAGACATGCTTGTGCTTGTAACCTGTCCTCTCATCTACTTTCTCCCCCCTTTTTTCTCAGAAACTGGTGTGAATGTCAAATATCCTTGGACTAACGTATGTGCACATAGGGCCTCCTTAAAACCAGACTAATTTGTTGAGGATTTGCAGATAACAAGATTTAAAAATTGTTTTATATATAACATAATGTCTAATGATGGCATATATACAGTTGTAATTGGTAAAATAACAATGCCACATTCAGGCCTCCATGTTAGTTGGCCCCATAAGCTGCGAAGCCCCCAGACTTTTAAGGGCTTTTCAGTGCCTGGAGATGTAAATAATTATTGAACGGGAATTTCAAGTCACCGCAAAACAACAAGAGAAACACAGCCCTTGAAGCACAAATCCCACACAGGACTCAGGCTCCACCCGGCTGCGCTGGAAACACTGCTGCTGTTAGAGCTGTTACCAGTACCATACGGCATGTATACACCTACAGACAGATGTTACCACAACAGCAGCATAAGCCATGAACAAATGAAGGGACAACTCCAGCAATGTGTTCAGTCCAGATTTATCTCCTTAAGCATCCCCAGAGAATGCCTCAGGGATTAAAAACCTGTCATCAAGGAGATCAGAAAATCGTTTGCAATCTGCATTGTAAATTGCAGTGATGAAAGCGGCTAATTAAAGTAGATATCTGATACAGTGTCACTCTTCTCACTGCTTTGTCAGCTTGTCCACTTGAATTTATACAAGGAGGCACACAGCTGTCTTTTAAGTCAGTTGCTAGAACGTGAAATGACCCAGATGGCCAGGTTTGAAACATCCCTCCTACTACAGCTTTTCCTCAAGTTTTGCTTTTCCAGAGGTATGAGAGAGTCTTATTTTCTAATAGATAAAATAGCAAATATCACTTTTTGATATTTTGATTTTGCCTGAGTCGACTATCAGGCCCTTAGAGCTGTGGTTGGGCAGTACGTGTGCAGCACTGTGTGGGCATTTTATACGCACCAAGGAGAATTTGGGGTTGTAGAAGTCCAGGAAAGAAAGTACTTTTATTTTCACTGCACTTCTAAACTAATGTTGGCTACAGTAGTGGATCTGTCACTCTCCCTTTTAAAAGCAAGAACAAAACAAGCTATTGCAGAGGCAAAAATGATGAGAGGGACCAGAACTGTCTTGCTGAGCAGAGACTTCAGTTTTCTCTAGTACTTAATATTTTATACACTAACTGGAGTGACACATCATGAGGGACTGGGCCTTTGTAGGAGGCTAATCTTTGTGAGCCAAAAGTCAGTTGTTTGGTGTGGTATTTGACAGAAGTTACCTTGATAAAATAAAAATGAGGCCATTCTTCCACTCTTGCATCGCTACCACACAGAGATACCTGAAATGGGCAGAGCCGTCCCTGCTGCAGGTAGGAGCAGTGGTGCTAGGCAAGCAGAGTCCCTGCGGCAGGGGACCTGGCCGTCTGGAGGAGGACAGGCTGCGGAGCCAACGGGCTGCACGGGGTCCCGCGGCCTTCAGCAACTGCACCCCCAGGAGCTCCCCCCAGGGTTCTTCAGATTTTTCAGCCCGTTTAAAGGCTCAAATTCTGCCAGTAAAAGTTGTTTGTCCACAAGTCTTCTCCCTCACACCATAGCACAGCAGCCATTGGGAAATGCAGCAGCGGAGGCACTGGGAGAAGAGCCTGATCCCGGGGGAGCAGCCGTGCGTCGCCCACAGCAGCCCTGGCTTAGCCGCCCACCCACCACTCGGTTTCTGTGGTCGTGCCCAGGCTGGGGACTGCACCTTGCCAGTGCTGGTTGGACGTTGATTTGCGATCTATAATTAACCCAAAGGCAGGAGTTTTGGTTGCTGAGGATGCCTTCAGTCGCCGCTTTGGAAGACCTGTTCCTGGCAGCTCCATTCCCAGGGGTTTGCTTTGAGCTTCTCACCTGGGCTCCAGCCAGGGAGAGATGCCCGTCCTCTGCTCCTGGCAGTGCTGGGGATGGGCACCAGCCAGTGCTCGGCTTACACTGAAACCCGGCCCTAGATGACCAATTCCAAGACGTGTTTGGAAATGACTCCTGGACACCGTGACCGATGGGCTCCACGGATGGGTGCACGTACTGCTGCAGGCAGCCAAGGGCCAGGGGATGCCCTCGAGCACCCCTGCAGAGCAAACGGACTCCACTGCACATGACCAAATCCCCCAAGAGCAAGAAGACCTGGTGCTAGCGGCAGTGAGAGCAGCCACCCTTCCAGCCAGCCATGCTCCCTTCTCCAGTATTTCACAGAGATTTCCAGGGAGATCCATTTGCCTGGAGTTGCATGTGGAGCTATAGGGCTGCGTGCCCTATGGAGGTGGGAGCTGGAAGGGGCTGGAGAGGGCGTGGGGGAAGCAACAGAGCAGTGAGAGCACCAGTCTCAGTCAGAGACACCTGCTATGAAGAGGTGGATAGACAGTCTAGCCTAGCACATTCTGGAGAGAGAAGCATTTTCTGCCTCCCAAACACAGCACAAACACTTCTAAAGAGTTCCCTGTGGCTTTAGTGCTGCATTATTCAGGGTGACAATAAGACAAAAATAACAGCATGCGCTGTATAATTTGCAGACAACTTGACCCAGGACGTGCCTCACCTCTGGCAGGTTCAGAGATGTACAATGCAATTATTCCTCAGTTTTGTTTTCCTTTTTCCCCCCACCCCAGTTTCCTTGTCACAGGTTACAAGGTCTGCTCCACTGCAGAGCATACTTGCCTGCATTAATTGTGCAACATGTTAATAAGCATGTCTGCTTTGCTACCAGCTCCCTTTCCCTGGTGTCATTTCTCCCCCAGATGCTGGGGACATCAGGGCAATTAAGAGATGACACCTTAATTTGCATGTCAGGATCTTAATTTCTTCTTTTCTAGAAACAAGGGGAAACATATATTCTCATGGGGACATAGTTTGCTCTTTTGTACACAGATATAAATAGGAAGACCTGTACGGGGAAGTGGAAATGCTCTGCACTGCTGAAGATGAAAGGGCAGATGTGATTCAATGAGCTGCTCCCTCAGGAGGGGATGTAGGAGCGTGCGATGTCAGCATGCCTGGTGTGCGCTGGGCAGGAGAGAAGTGCCCCAGTGCCTTGTCCTGCTCCAGCCCTTACCCGTGTCCCCGATGCCCCTGCCTGCCCCAGCCCATACTGGCACTGCCTGACAGCATTCGCGCACAGCCCATGCCCAGCTCCCTGTAGGAAATGCCCTGCTCCCCCAGCTCCCCTTGCTGGGTGCCTACTGTCACACTCCCCCTGACCACTGGTCATCCTCTGAGCAAAGGGCTCTTCGAAAATCCTGGCATTATAAATACAGCGGGATTATGCTTTCAGTGTGGGTTAACCACATGGAACCACAGCAAGTGCAAATTGTAACCTAAAATCCAAATCTTCCAAAAGCAATAGTACCGGTATGAGTAAAAATGGCATTTTTGGACCCAGTGTGCAATATTTAAAAAGAGCAATTGCAACACAGTCCACCAACTCCATGTTTAGTTTGCTGTGATAATGGTTTCCCCAGATCTCCTGTCTTAGCTTTTACAGTTGTTCTACTGCCTCTTTTGCAAAGTCCCTGTTTTATCTCATCCACTCACAAGTCATGAGCAATTACTAACAGCCAACAATTCCACTGTTACTTCAGATTGTTGAACAATTATAATACTACAGCATAATTGTTTCCGTTGTGCCTTTTTATTTTTTGGCAACTGACAGCAACAAATATGCTATGTTGGCAAATTATACCTGTGTTCTGTCATGTATACATGTATACATGTACATATATGCACACTCATAGACAAGCGCACACACAGCAGCACTAGACATCACCAGAAATCAGAGGTGACTGAATGGGAATGGGTGTGACATCAGCAGGGGATTTTGAACTAAGACTATGTAGGCTACAAAAGCAAAGACAAGAAGTTTAAAAGTAACAAAGCATTTTGACCACAGGTACTATTGCCAGGAAGAGTAAAACACCTCTCACAAAGTACCTAGAGGTGGCCCAGCCTTGAGTGGCACTGTGCTCCTAAGCAGACAGGGACCATTTCACAAGTTCTGCTAAGGATTAAAAAGGAGAGAAAGTTAGTATCCTCAAGTAGAACTGAGAACCAATAATCTACCAGACGGACAGCACATCTAGACAGTAATCTACCAGATGGGTAGCTTTGATTTAACAGTATGTGGAAATCTGAGAAACATTTAAAATGTAAGCAGTTAAAATAATTGTTCTTTATCTTATCAAAGGAGAGGAAAGCCAGGTAAAGTTTGTGAACATGGTGCATCAAAATTAAGTGGAAATACATTAACTCACCTCTAGGACAAGCGTACATTCCAGCATTTCAAACTGCCTTGTACAAACAAGTGTAGTTTGTACAAACGGGACAGTAAGGATCTCTAAAGCAGTGGGAAAGGGCAGCAACACTGCTGAAGCAGTGATGCATTAACCTATCAGTGCATGCCATGAGGTAGTCACAGAAAGGGCAAATTCAGTACTGAGATATATTCAGAGTCGTGAATAGAATAGAATAGAATAGAATAGAATAATAGAATAGAATAGAATAGAATAGAATAGAATAGAATAGTTCAGCTGGAAGGGACCTACAATGATCATCTAATCCAACTCCCTGACCACTTCAGGGCTGACCAAAAGTTAAAGCATGTTATTAAGGGCATTGTCCAAATGTTTCAACACTGACAGACCTGGGGCACCGACCACCTTTCCAGAAAACCTGTTCCAGTGTTTGACCACCCTCTGAGTAAAGAAATGCTTCCTCACGTCCAGTCTGAACCTCCCCTGATGCAGCTTTGAACCATTCCCACGTGTCCTGTCCCTGGATCCCAGTGGGGAAAGCTCAGCACTTCCCTCTCCACGTCCCCTCCTCAGGAAGTTGCAGAGAGCAATGAGATCACTCCTCAGCCTCCTTTTCTGCAAACCAGACAAACCACATTCAAGTACCTGAATCTACTTAAATGGTGGGGCCCAATTTACAGGTTTGCATTCCTGTGCTCTGTTCGTCCCCCCAGTACAGAAATGCAATTAGCACAGCTATAGCTCATTATTTCAGGATGTGCTATGTCAGCATTCATTTGCCTTGTGGACCCCATTGCAGAGAGGAAAGCATGGTTTTAAAATGCACTGGTTGCAAGTTTGTTTTCAAGCATAACTCAAAACATAGGTTTTAGCTTATAAATCCCATCTCATTTGAAATCCTTGCTACTTAAAGACTTTTTCCTTGCCCACTCATGGCAAGGGAATTCATCTCTAGCCTTGTTTTGCCTGCTGGTCTATCAGATCCATGTTTGGACACATGCAAGGGCCAGTCTTGTCACACTCAGCTTGCAACAAAATGTTGAGATTCTTTAACTGAATAGACAAAGTCTGGCATCTTTCTGCACTCATTGCACCAGTTTTGCCAGCTAATTACCATGTGTGTGCTCAAAGATTGTTTTCCATAGTTTCTTTTATTAGTTAAAAAAAAAAAAAAAGCTCCTTTGTACCTAAATAACATCATCAGCAATCTGACCACACTGACATTCTCAGGTGGTTTAAGGTGGGTATATAAAAAGCAAAATCTTGGTCCTTCTTTGGAGTTCTCTTACAGGAACGTAGGGACTGTTAAAGAGAGGCAGTTGCCTTTTAGTATCTGATGGCCACCTGGCCAGGCACCTCCTTACCTTTATCATCAACAACCTTCCTCTTCATTAAATACCTGCAGAATTCATTTAAAAACTCGGTGAACTTTATTCACACTGCTGGAGAGTAAAGCACATCCCCACAGACAGCAGTGCCATGAACTGCCTCACACTGACTCACCAGTTTTTTGTCTCTTGTAGCTTTTTCAGCATCTGGGCTGATTTGGCACTTTCTCCAATGAAACTTCCAAAATGGAAGTTTAATTAACACCAGCTGTGGTTATTTTCTTCCCCAGGAGGCAGACATCCATTTTGAAAGCAGCTAGACTGACATCGCCGGCTTCATGTTCAGAGCCCACCCACACAGTATGTCCGTGGTGCAGCCAGCCGGTGGAGGGCTGGATCTGCTGGTCATGACTGGGTGAAGCTGGACTCCAGCAGGTGACTGATAGGTGAAAGCCCCATTAACCCATCTTTCAGGCTCCACCCTTCATGCTTTGATGTCACCAAATGTATGAAACAGTGAAGTTCTTGGTCAGGTATTTTGAATGTAGATTGCAGAAAGCCTTTGTTCAAGACATGTAGGCTTCCTGCCTTCTCCAAAATATACATTCATTGTCCACATCATATTATTCATGACATCCATGAACCAGAAAATGCTGTATCTCAGGGTATATTTCTAGAGCCCCCATACTCCATACCAGCTGAAGCTCTGACAGAAGAGAAATCCCCTACATCAATAAACCATACATGAAGGACTGCAGTATAGAAATAGGTAACACAATGTCAGATGAAGTGCCATGAGTTTCTGCTACAGCTTGGAAACACTGGAGTAGGCAAATGTTCCTGGAGGCATGAGTAGGCCACAGGGCAACCATGAGCCAAGAATATGGTACAGACAAACGCATTCTTGTGTGTCAGGCAAGATATTTCATAGGACAGGCAAGCATTGTGCAAAGCCCTCGTGATAACTCACCTGTACCACTATGGACATTTCTCATTACTCAGGTTCAAGAAAGATAAATTCCATCTAGGATGAAAGCAAACAAAGACTAAGAAGTTGATTAGGGGCACGGAGGGCTTATGGAAGAAGATGACTAGAAGGAGGAAGACAAAGGCTGAGAGGGCTACCATCACTTTATTTAAAGACATAAATGATTGAGGCCAAAGGAGGAAAAGAGCTATTTAAGCGCAAGGAAAAATATGATAAAGAACACAAAACAATTCAGAACTACTTTCCAAGAAGACCTCACCATAAACAGTGTAGTAGCAAATGTAACTTGATGAGTTTGTAAGGAATGTTGAGGAAATCACGCACACTCTCTACCTTTCTGCAAAGTTCATGCAGAGGGAACCAATCCCAAAATAACCAATTGTTAGAGTCACAAATGAGCTGTGAAAGTTTTACCCCACGGCTGGAGCACATTTTGTATCCCATACAAACACGGCCAATTGGCGTGTTTAACAGAGGAGCTGCGCAGCTTGTTTTCAGTCAGAAAAGGTGATGCCACAGTGATAGGAGCAATGGGCTATTTTTACAGTTTGGAAGAGTCGTATTTGCCTAGCTGTGCTTTGGGCACAGACCCAGATGTTCTAGGTCGGAAAATGACCAGCATTTCCACCACACCAGTGTAACCTCCACTCACTTGTTTTTCAAAGCCTGTGTTATTTCCACGATGGTCTTTTGGTACCATCCATCCCAACCTATGGCTCTGGTTACACTTTTCTTTCCTCCAGGCTGCAGCTACTGAAATCATCCCCATCTAACCCCTGGGAAAGGGTCTAAATGGGGCATCCTCCTATGTGCCACTGCCAGCCTGCCTGGCTTTGCCGTCAGGACAGAGCTGGCCCAGGGGCAGCCTGAAGACATCCAAGGGGAAGTCCTCCATGAGTCAGGGGAATTAATTGGACTTGAGGCTGGACAAGACTGCTGGAGGTTCTCCTCTGCAATGCCAGGTCCCGACGGGACCACATTCAAAGCTCATCAGATGGACTGAAATCCTGCTTCAGCCTTCAGGGAACAGATGCAAGCTTCTCAGGAGATGAGAAGAACCACCAACACCTGGAGGTGCCCAAGGCTATCAGGCCTTTTCAGCTGGATAGCAGTGGCAAGACCAAGGGAAAGCATTCTTGGCACTTGAGGAGTACCACAGAGCTCGCTGTCCTCATCCCCTGCAGAGCCAGTGGCAGCAGCTGTAAGAAATGGGATGCACAGATGTTGTAAGCGGCACCAGCCCTAGCGACCTTCCCCAGTGCTTTGGAGCACCCACTGGTGTCCTGCCAGGCACAGGAAGGATTCTCTCACCTGAGGTTGATCAGGCTGGGGGCATTTGGCCACTCTCAGAAGCTCCTGAGATGGCTCCAGGTTGAAGGAGGAAAGGGAACTGGCAGTGCAAGCATCTCCTGGTAGGCATGACCAGCCTGTGGGACAAGGAGGCAGGTGTTTCTCACATGCTCAGGGAATAGCTGATCATCAGCTCTGGGGTCAGGAAGGAATTTTTCCCTGTGGCAGATTGGCACTGGGCCCTGGGGGTTTTTTGCCTTCCTCTGCAGCATTGAGCATGGCCACATGTCAGGGCTCCTCTGGTCCATTTTGGCTAGATTATTGCATATGCTGTTCTTGCACCACAAGGGTGCCACTCATGCCCTGCATCCAGGGGGAGGAAGGAATTTTTTTCCCCCAGGGTGAACTCTCACTGGTCCCCAGAGGGGGTTTACCTTCCTCTGCAGCACTGAGTATGGCCACTTGTCAGGGCTTCTCTGGGCCAGTTTGGCTAGGTTCTTGCCTGCTGCTCTTGCACCTCCAAGGTGCCACTTGTGCCCTGGCTCTCTCGGGCTCTCTTTCCCATTGCAAGTTTGTAGTGGGAGCGAGCTCTGCTCTTTCCTTGGGTCCATTTCTCAAGGTGTTCTTGCTTGTGCAAAACAGCCTGTGCTTGGAAGGGCTCCAGGCTTGCTGCACCATCAGGAGCTGCCACTTTTCAGCTCTCCCTGCATGCACATCAAGCGCAGGGCTGGCACGAGAGCGCCTTTCATGCATTGCTGGCCAAGAAGCACAGCAGAGCAACTTTTTGAAGGCAAAAAGTATAATTTTCATTGATATGTGTAGTACTTCTGAAAATAACACATGGTACCACACACCTCCTCTTCTGTGGCTGGAGAGAGGATGAGAGGAAATGGTCTCAAGCTGAGGCAAGGGAGATTTAGGTTAGATATTAGGAAAAATTTCTTTACTGAGAGGGTTGTCAGTCATTGGAACAGGCTGCCCAGGGAAGTGGTTGAGTCACCATCCCTGGAGGTATTCAAAAAGCACATAGACGAGGTACTCTGTACCATGGTCTAGTGGGCATGGATGACGGTTGGACTCGATGATCTTGAAGGTCTTTTCCAACCTAAATGATTCTATGATTCTATGATTCTTTTGTGTGTGATTGGTCCTGAGTCTAATTCTTCCCATTCTCACTCTTCAGAAAACAGGGACTGCTTGGCCTGTATTCCTGACTCTACTTTCTGTAGCTGTGTGATTTTCCTTTGCCAGACCTCAAATGATGTGTTTTCAACCTAAACCGAAGAACGTATCAGCCTGCTCCTAGACAGCATCCCTCCAGGGCTACAGATCAGGTCACATCCCAGCTTGCTAAAGAAAAGTTAGCATTTAAAAAACAATCAACATTTACTGATAGAATGAGCAGCCTCAAAGCTTGCATAAGCAGTAAGATGAAAAGCAGCAGGAAAAAGTAAATGAATAGAAGCCCCATGGGCAGCAGAGTTGATTCTATAACCAGGCACAAGGTAAGATCAGATTGACAGTTCTCTAAGACTAATTATTAGCAAAAAGAGAGAGCAGCCATGTGGTAAGGAGCTTTCCTGAAATCTCTTCCAAATGAAAAAGCAAGATATTGGAGAACAGTGGAAAGGTCTGATGCTAATGAATGTGTTATGTTAAAAAAAAAATGAAAAAATAGACTATGAGTCTCATTTATGGCTGAAGAACAGTGGAAAGATGTTACAAACATTTCAGAAGACTTCTATTGTGTGAATTTGATTAAAACGTAGACTGGTTTGGTGGAAAAAACTGTTCTTCTGCTTTATGGAGATTTACCAGGGTGGATGTGGGACAGTCTGGAGATGCATAAATGAGAGCGGCAGCCGACTGTGCAGCAGATGGCATGGCTTCACACGCAGCAGGGTGTGATCACACGAGTGTGCCCAACGACCCCGGCACAGTCGCCCTGAGTGCGGGCAGGGCGAGGGGAGCAGCACGCAGAGCCCGCGCAGGCTGGGGCATCCTCTCTGGTGGACATCTCCTCCTGCTGCTGCCGGGCACAGGGCACGGGGCATGGGCACAGGCGGGCACGGCTGACCAACCTGGCAGTGCCTGCACCATCACATGGCAGAACAGTCGGGCACAGGTGTGGATTAAATGTCATCAGGTACCTGAGGTCCAAGAGCGCCTTTGCCGAGGGGCTGCCTGCAGGCACGAGCAAGCCGGTCCTGTGCTCTCCTGGCAATGAAAAAAACACGTAGAAGATGCATAAGGCACAGGACATCTCTGTAAGGGTGCCTCTTACCATCAGGACACCTTCGAATGGGAGAGCGATTGGGAAGGGCAGTGTAACACGGGGACCCCACTGGACTGCCAGATTCCGATCTTGCTGTCTGCTGCAAAAGAAACTAACTTCTCCCTTTGTAGGTGAATAACGGATCACCCTGATGTTATGGATAGACAAATACTCTTGCAAGAATTGGGGGGGGGAGCCACAGCAAAACATTAAAAATAATGAATTAAATTATTTGATGAGATTTAGTAGGGTGTGACAATCAGTAATAGCTGCTAGAAATAATAGACCCGCTTCACCTAGCCAAACAAAAGAAAGATGTGCTTGAGCCTCATGGTAAAAAGTTCAGAATGACAGACCTCTTTTTCAAAAGTTGCCCAAAGAAGGGTTGATGCTCACTTACACCAGTTTTTAGTTTCACTAAGTTAATATAGAAGGAAACCAAAAAGTCTCTGCTCTTCTAATTCCTTAATATGCTGTTTGTGAGGTTTGGGTTTGCTATTTAAAACTCCAAACAAATTACAGAGTGATTTCCCAAGATAGCTAATATCTAGTTCATTAAAATTTTATGCTCTGTCACAGGGTCCCATGAAGCATGAAGCAAGAATGGTGCATCTGTCCGTAGCAACACCTTACCCTTACAAATCACTCCATGTGCTGGGACAAAGATTCCCCCTACCCGTTGTGTCCATCCCTACCATTTCCAGTGTCACGTAGTTTACACTGCCACATTGTACAGAGCCGCAGAAATCAGCACCTGGAAGGGCTGAGAACCCTTGTGAAACCCCCATGCCTTGCGTTTGGGGTGAACAGAAATGTAGATCCATCCACATGTGTTTACACTGTGATGTGCAGCCCCTGCAGCCAGGGACGGGCCCTGGACAAACAGCAGTAGAACGAGCTGGGAAATGATTTAGTTACTGAGATCCCACTGCAGGGAGCAAAGCCAGCTTCCCACCTGAAAATCAGAAAAATTGGGAAAACATTCAGTAGCTGGAGCCTAAGGCATACTCCTGCACTGTCTGCAAGGAGCACTCGGTGAAGTGGCTCTTGTTTTTCAGGGGATGCAGGAGAGGGGAGCATGCCCTGACTTCCCAGCAGCCAGATACCACCTTCGCAGTGCTGCCCCATCAGATCATCCCCCCCTGTAGCCCTGGGGGACAGCTGCGGAGTAAATGGAACTGCTACAGAGCCGACAGTAATAGCAGCAGTCATGTTCACCATGTTATTAGCAGGAGCACAGTTGCGAGGCCAATTGCTGCATGGCAGGAAGGGAGCTGGACAGCATTTTTCAGGAAGCATTTTTCTGGCTTATTCAGTTGCAGAAAAACACCTGTTTGACTTTGTGGATAAATACCAGATTAATTGAAAAATCAGTTTGGACTCGATGATCTTAAAGGTCTTTTCCAACCTAAATGATTCTATGATTCTAATTTTCCTGGTGTAAATTAAGATAGATATCAAATATATGTAAATTATGTCACACATCCTTAACCCATATTTTTAATTAAATATATTATTTTAAACTAAAAATATATGTTTCTTTATATATTTAAGTGCCTTTGTAGCTCTTTTTCTGGATTTATGATAAATTAAGCCACAAACTATATTAAAATGAAAATCTTCAATAGACATTTTTTGTTCAAATAGATTCTAAACAACCTATAGGGAAATAAAAGTGGGGGGTACATAGGTTGGGGTTTGGTTTTTTTTTAACGTGAGAAGACCCTGGGTAAACCTCCTATGGTTTGCAGTGGTATCTTTCAAACTTTCCCCTACCTGGAACCTGTTTCATGCCATGAAATAGATGTGCAGTGCTTCCGAAGGCCGAGTGACGTGGAGCGCTGATGATGTAGGGCAGGAGGCAGGACGCGCTGCTGTGCTTGAGAAGGGCAGGCAGCATCCTTAACCTCTGCCGAAGCACAGGCACCTCTGGCTGCAGCTGGAGCTTGTGCCAGCGAGGACCGGGAGCCTGGCCGCGGGGCAGGCAGACCCTGCCATCGTGTCCTGTGTGGAGGCAGCCGCCTCGCTGGAGTGCTCCCAGGGAAGAGGCACTGGGTCCCATGGACTTCTGCCCAGAGGGTTTGCGGTGCTCCCCCTTGGCAGCTCCCGCCAGCAGCCAAGACGGGCGCCACACACGCAGGCATGCACACGCATGCATATGCATGCACACGTGCGCTCACGCACACGTGCACAGAGACACAGCTCGAGCCAGGCACCCCCAGCCCTGCGCGGACCTCACCCGCCCTCGCATCTCCTCCTGCCCTTCCCCTCCTTAATTCCTGTGGAACCCCTCAGCCCCCTTCAGCCCTGCCATGAGCATCCCATCACAGGGCCACAGGGTCCACAGAAGGTTTACACAGCCCCACGGCCCCCACCAGCACCCCAACAACGAGCCTGTGTTCTCCCATGAGCCCCGGGACCACCTTGTCCCTTTCCTGTGGGGCACCAAGGTGGGGCCCACCCTCCCCAGGGTCACCCTGGGTGTCCCCCCACAGCCCATCTGTTGGTGACCCCCAGCTCTGGCCACCACTATCTCCTGCTCAAGGGTTTGTGTATCTGGCTGTGGTTTATTATCTCTTTTGCCTCCTCTGTTTTTAGCTGGATAGCTGCTAATCAGATGTTCTCACAAATCAGATGTCCCTTGTTCAGGTATCTACAGACCCTTGCAGCCCACACAGCCTTGCAAAGAGCTTCCAGCCCCCGGCCCCAGCGCCCGGCAGCGGTGGGCCCCGGCAGACAGCCCCGGCTGCCGAGGGACAGCTCCCATGACCAGAAGCAGCCGCTCTCCCCACAGGACCTGGGATGCTCCTTGCCAGGGAGTCCCTCTCTGCATGGGAGCATGGAGAGCTGCCCTGGCGCGGGCAGCATCCCTGCCCAGCAGCAGCACCGCTCTCACCGCTTTCAGTGTATTGCCATGCTTAAGTAGTAACAGCCTTAGCACAACATGTTTCCTGGGGAATAAATACCTCATTTGGAGGAGTTAATGGTCCCCAGCTCATGCTAAGGGCTATTAACGTCAGCCGCTCATTAATATCAGGCATTACCATGGACTGATGTTATTCTTGGTTTAATGCAGAGAAGGTGGATATAATCCTGGACATACAGATTCTTTCCCATGTGATGCCGATTTAGGACTATGTACGCAGCATCTCAGGAAGATGATCCATCCACTCAGTGCTTCGGGAGATGTGTGGGCAGGGCAGCAGGGCTGGCAGCTGCCTCTGCAGCCATGATAAGAGCACCCCTCGCCTCTAGGAGTGGGGGCGGGATGTCCCAGGCCCTCCCTGAGGCAGTCTCTGCCCTAACGCCCGCCTGACAGCAGAGCCCGGGCGGGAAGGATGTGGGGAGGGTTTTCTCCTTTGCAGCTGGGAAAGGTGAATTAAAACTAACAGAAGGAAAAGTTGTGATCAGAAGTAGCAAGGATGAAAAAACTATAGACCAGCCTTTTAGAAGCAATGGGTAAAATCTGGATTTTCTTGGGCTTTATCAAACATGGGTTGTTTTTCTGGTAGAGTGGGAAGCAGCTGTAAGTGCTAGGATGGAAAACACCAGCCTCCAGAACTGGACATGGCATTTCCTACCTGCGAAGTGTGACGAGAGGAGAGAGCCAGGCTGTGCTGCGCAGCAGGGCTGTGCCTTCCTGAGGAGCGCTGCCTGTCCCTGTCCCCGTCTCAGTACCCAAGATGCAGAGGCCGTGCTTTGCAGACTCGTCTGGCAGTGAAGGAGCATGGTGCTTCCTCGGGCTGCTCTCCCCTCCTCCCTGCAGCCTTGTAGACACCGATTACCCTCTCCTGGCAGCAAGCCATACCCTGCAGACTGTAAGACTCGGTGGTACACACTGCACACATCATTAAGCACAGCAGATGCGACCAACCTTTTCCTTTCTGGGTGAAAGCCAGCAGGAGCAGGCACGATGAATGTGGACCATAGAACAGCTTCATTAGGCAGTGATGGGGCAACGCTATTTTTACAGTGAGATGTGGACAGGAACCAATTGTGCTTGTGCAAACTGCTCCTGAAATCTGTCACAGTGCCCTGTTGCCTTGCAGAGGTAGGAGAAATACTTTGCAGCACAAGAAACCATACCAGCTACAGACTGGGAACAGCACTTCAAGGGTAAAGCACGTGCTGTCCCTTTCTCCTTCAAAGCTGTGAAACAAGGTAATTTCTGGAATTGCTGCTGTCTTCTATTTTAGTGCACTGCTATCTAGGTCACTCACAAACAGTTACACTCCCACTGCTACTGTTCGTCCAGCTCAGTGACAAGATTGAATAAAGCACCGGTGTTGCAAGAGAAACGGAGACTGCAGGATTAATTTTACATACAGGAGCACAGTTAGCCTCTCTCTGATGATGTCTCCTCATGTGCGTTGTGGTGCTTTCCCATGCGTCTGCTGCCGTGACGCAGGGATGGTGTCCTTTCCTCGGCTCCATGGGAAAGGGCAAATGTATTTGCCCATCTGGCTCCAAAATGGAGGGATCACTCAAGAACTTGCACCCAGTTTTCTGCATACAGGGGGGCACAGCATAAACACAAAACTGGGCACGTGTTTTTCAGGAAAAACGTGCCTGTGCATGTAAGACTTGGGAGCCCAGCTCCAGAGCTGGAAGCGAGCCCCTCGGCAGAGCACCCCAGGGCGTGCTCCTGTAATCAGCTTTCTGCAGCCCTGGCCGTCTGCCAGGTGACCAGCTCCTGCGCTTAGCGCTTTTCCTGGCAGAGCTCCATCCCTAAGCTAACCACCAATGTCTCATCCCCAAGCGAGATGTTTTTTGTTTGTCTGTCCCCAGACTGCAGTTTGAGCTCAGGCTGAACATGAAGCAAGATGCTAATATGTCTGAAGCAACTTCCCAGGCTACACTTGGGTTTATGTGATTTTTTTTTTCCTTTTCAGCATTCCCTTTCAGTAATCATCCTACTCTGCCTGCCCAAAGTGTTGATATCAATTGCAGATCAGAGGCATCATTTATCCTCTCTGTCAGTGGGGATTTTGCCTGGATATATAGGTCAGGATTGGTCCTTTTCATGCCATTGTCTGTCATACCTTTCAGTCTTCACAGAACCTAATATTTCTCCTGACTTTTTTGAAATGCTCCATTTGCACTTCTTTTTTCCTCAACCTGGCTGTAATCTCCTGGCATTGTGGCTTCTCTCCATTCGCTGTCTGATGTTAGAGACAATGCACTGGACAATGTTTTATACATGATCCAGAATTTCCTTAAGCTTTTGAGCCTTTTGCTCAGATATCCTTCTGGATTTGTCAGACAGATACTTCCATTACACAGCTCAAATGTTCAATAATAACAGTCTGGATCTTTTCAAAAATCAAAACTTACTCCCACTGGAAATCAATCATCAGACAGACAAGAGACAAGTAGGATAGTTGAGAACTGCCTGCCAACTTTCTTTCACTATAAAAGCTCATGAAAGCAGGCAAAATATAAATAACTTGTCAAAGACAGCTTAAAGAGAGAAACTGAGGATATAATTATGGTCGCACAGAAACAAAGTATTTGCACAGACACGCTGCAGTTAGGGCACGTACAGAGAAAGATGCGTGAGAAGTGCTGGGCTGTAAGTCATGCTCTGAGCAGATGTTCCAGGAGGCCACAGCAAGCACAAATTACAGAATAACAAACTTGGCAGCATTGTGCTAAGGACATCGTGCAGGTTGGAGAGCAGTATTGGCTTGCCTGACCGCTACCCTCACCGGTCATATGCAGTTCTGGTCCCATTCTGGTCCCCACAATTTAAGAAAGAGGCAGACAGTCTGGAAAGGGTCCAAATGAGAGCCATAAAGATGATCAAACGTCTGGAGAACTTGCCCTATGAGGAAAGACTGACAGAGTTAGCTCCCTTCTCCCTGGAGAGGAGAAGGCTCAGAGTGGACCTCAGCACAGCGTTCCAGTACTTAAAGGGTGACTCCAGAGAGGACGGAGGCTCTCTCTTCACAAGGAGTCATGTGGAGAAGACAAGGGGCGACAGATACAAGTTGCACTTGGAAAGGTTTCATCTCAATGTAAGAAAGAAATTTTTCACAGTGAGAACAATCATTCACTGGAACAACCTCCCCAGGGATGTGGTGGAGTCCCCATCGCTGGATGTTTTCAACATGCGACTGGACAGGGTGCTAGATTATCTCATCTAGGCTCCCTTTCCCACAAAAGACTGGATGAGATGATCTTTCAAGGTACCTTCCAACCTGGTCTGCTCTACGATTCTACAGTTCTATGATCTGTAAAAAATAAGGATGCAAAAATATTATAGGACTTTTTAGTTGTTACTGTACAAGAACTCTCTATTTGAGGATCAAGCATGGTGGCTACCAAAACAAATGAAGGTGCCTCATACCATGCTTTTCTTTGTAATTTGATTAATTTTTTAAAAATAACAATGTAAATAAACATTGGCAAATACAATCATTTATGACAAAAAATGAAGAACATCTGAGACATAACAAATATGATTCTATGAAAGTGAGATTCTATGATTTTATGAAATATGAGCATAAACCCCATTATTTTTGGTGTGCATTCACCATGGCAGTACCACAGCATTGCAGAGGCTGGAGTCTGGCTGCATTTGCTGTCATGAGCCCTTCAGGACACAACAGTAGAAGAATTTCTGAACCGCTGACGGAAGCGATCTGCATGCCTGTGCAGTCCTGCCCTGCCTGTGCCCCTCACACGTGCTGGCGGAGCCACACTGGGATGATGAGCCAACACTCCTGGCTTCTGAGCCTGGGAGTGCTGGAGGGAGGGAGGCCATGGGGGCTGCTGCAGACCTGCGGGACTGTAGCGGACCAGAGCAGGAGCCCCCCCGGATGGCAGCCCCCACCTCACAGCCATCTCTCCCTGAGCACTTGCAATCCCCTCTCTCACCCCATCGCCTTGTCCAGCCTTTTCTGCACTCCACAGTAATTTTCTGTGCTGAGAGTCAAAGCTCTCCTTTGTCCCTACTCTACCCCAATGTCATGTCCACTGTACTAATGCTCAGTATATGTCTATCATTAAATATATTTTTATTTATGCATGAAAGATTGAAACCTGACATTATTAATATTTTAATTAACCCTTACACAAGGTTTGTTTTTTTTAAATTCCTGCATTCATCTCCCTATCTTGAGCCATCTTTATGAGGCGTTTAACTACTGACTTTCTCTCCTGTCACTTGCATGACTCTCTAACTCTGTAGCATGTGCAGAGATCATCTTCAGAAGAAATCGCTGCTGAAAACCATGGAGTTGACTCTTCATAAAAACACTTCACCATTTGTGATTTCTGCCATTGCTAAGTTCTCTCGTGGAAAGTTTAATGCATTTTGTCCTGTATTGCTGCAGCTTCTCCTATCTCTTCCAATAGCCTCCTCTTCCATGAGGAACTCGGATCACTTTCTCTGATTCGTAACTGGCAACGCTGAGAAATAATGCTTTCCATTGGGAAAAACAGACTGGGAGCTAGTGGATGCCCATGACTATAGGGGGATGAATTATTTAGTATTTTGTTTAATGTTTCTGCAACAAATGCAGAAACAGGCTAATGAACTACTGTGAAGCTGTATGTCTCTTTCCTATTCATAAGTACAAAGTTGGTCCTCCAGCACAGACCTCCCAAACAATGGTAACCCATGGAAAATAAAGCTGAAGGACTTTGTCAGTACAGACAGACTTGGAACTAAAAAAACCAAAACAAACAAAAAAAAAAACCAAAAAAGAAACAAACAAAAAAACCCAAACCAAAAAAGGGAAAAAAATAGCAATGCCATTAGTTATAAAGGAGCTTCAGATGTGCCTCCCTCTCCCTGAGCTGGAGTGGCTGTGCAGTACTCCCACTTTCATCACTATAACCATGAAACCTCTGACTTCATGCTTAAAAAGTCAATTATACCAGCTTTGGAGAAATGGTTCATGTGTTTCTAATGGGAGTCCTACCATCCTTCACAGTGGTGAGACTTTGGCTCGGGTGGGAGCAAGGCAACTCCTGCAGGTGATGCAGGTGAAAGTCATGAATACTGGTAAGATGGGAAGGTATAAACACTTGTTTCAAAGTAAGCCCAACCTCTCTGCTCATTGATCTCATGATGTCATTCTCATGTAGCCCAGGGGAAGTCTGTCAGGCTGTTACTAGCACTGGTGTGATCAGTAGCTCCATTGTCTAGGGGACCGCTGAGCCTTTGCTGCCATCTCATACCTGCAAAGGTAAGAGGACAAGCTCACCTGCTCTTCCTCCTCCTCAGCTCTCTTCTGCAGCTATTTCTTTGTGGGCTGTAGTGCAACTAGCAGGAATAGGACTTATCTTCTCCTTATGTATCAAAACCTTGTCTGTTTGAGACTGTAAGGCTCGGTGATGTTTGGAATGATCAGAGAAAACACAAAAGAAAACAAGTGCGGTCAGGGGGAGCTTCCCTCCTGTCCTGGTTTCAGCTGGGATAGAGTTAATTGTCTTCCTCGTAGCTGGTAGGGTGCTGTGTTTTGAGTTCAGCATGCGAAGAATGTTGATAACATTGATGTTTTCAGTTGCTGCTAAGTACTGTTTGGTCTAAAATCAAGGGCTTTTCAGCTTCTCAAGCCCAGCCAGTGAGAAAGCTGGAGGGGCACAGGACACAGCCAGGGC
>JANXJC010000042.1:22976701-23019607 GCA_027564655.1 Leptodon cayanensis
CCCCATCCCACTGGGTGGGGGGGAAGTGAGTGAGCAGCTGCGTGGTGCTTAGTTGCTGGCTGGGGTTAAACCACGACACCTCCTTGCTCAACTCATCTCCTGCCGTAATTGCTCAGGCTGGTATCAAATCCTCAAATAGCGACCAACAGACATGGGGCCATGAATTATTTTTTTAATCAGGAGTCCAAAAACTTCCTTTCAATTTTTTGCTCCATGTGCTTATTGCTGCCTGGAAGAGAACAAGTGTGTTTCCTGCAGCTGGCAGGGACCCCCAGCATGTGGCTTCTCTATCCAGCTTAAGTGGGATAACTCCAGGCACTCTCTGTTATCCTATTTTTATCTGCTGTGAAGGACCTGACCTGAACTGTGCATGGCTCTTATTTATTTCAAACACTTTAAAGACTGTAGAAAGTATCAAACAGGTATTAGATGGCTATGACCTGTACTAAAGCAAATTTTTTTTTTAAGTGTACAAATTGTCTTGTTGCTAAGGGATAAGGTAAGGTATGCTTGCTCCTGGACTCATAACGTAAGTCAGAAGACTACTGTTTAACTGGGGAAAAATAACAAGACAGGAATTAAATAATTGGGATGAGGAAGGTATTCCATTAAGTGATCACATATGCCAAGTAATTCAGCTTCAGAATTTGTCATTGTCACTTTTTCAACGTAAATTTAGAGAGGTACTTCATTAAATCTGTAAGGCTCTTCCAGAGTGAGCAGTGACTGACCACTCACAATAAGTTAATTAAACCTGTTTCACACTAGAAAGAACAAATGTTGGTGGAGATTAATTAATTTCCTGTTACTATGTACTCAGGACTGAGTGATGTAATAGAGACACTTTATCTACATCTGCTTCATCGAAGTCAAGTGCAACCTTTAGTATCCAATTAATTTCACTTTTTCATTAGTAACTACTATTAGAGAAAAGTTAAATACCATAGCTGTCCACGCTATGGTTCCAGTTTTTCCTCAGTTTACCATGCAGTCTCCAGGTAATAGTTTATTTTATACCAAGCCATATAGCTTAAAAAAAAAAAAAAAAAGACTGGTGGTAAATCCTGATGGTTTATTCACATTTCTCTGTCCCTTCACCTTTGCCAATTATGTTTAATAATGCTCACCACCTCAGCACTGCTTATTTGCATCTCCTGGATGATTTCTGAAGTCAGAAGGTAGGGAAGGATGGAGTGCAATTCTGAATGTCTTTCACCATGCAAATGGGAGTAGAAGTGTCCAGGAAACCCCTTTTCTTCTCTCTTGCCTTTAAGCCAGCTTGGCAAACATGGAGTGGTTCAGACAACTGGTGCAAAAGAGGTTTTAGTGTTAGACAGGAACATCTCTAATAAATACTATTGACCCTGCTTGAGTCTTCATTATCTTCCCTTCTGTCAGAAGGACTTACTCAGTGATGTAGGACCAGCTCTCTGCTGTGCCTAGCTCTCACCCTGCAGTGAAAACGCTGAGCAGCATCTGATATCTGTATTGCTAATAGATCACAGTCATGTTTCTTACCCTCAAACTGAGATATAAAATAAATAACCTTGATGGTGCATGAACACTGGATAGTCTCTGTTCTGTGTAGAAAACTTCCCCACTCCATCTTCACAAAATCCTGTAACTCAGCAGCAGTTGCAAAGATTTAATCGACAATACTCTATAAAAAAGTGATTTTTTTTTTAAACCATTCCTACACCTCCTGGCAATATCAGCTCCAAATTTTTTATGAAATAATACATTAATTACAGAAATACAAGTTCAGGTGCAGTAAAGTTGCATGTAAATTCAGATGAAAAATCACAGTGAGTTTGCTTCTAAAAACAGGGGAAAAGTGAAAAAGATGAAACATTTCCTTAGGGAGTTGAAAAAGTTTCAACATTTGCTTAAAGACAAGGTTTTGAGACTGAGTTTTATAGACAGAAGAAGTGCCCATTCTGAATGAATGAAAACTCTGGGGCTGAAGGAAACTCTGGGGCTGCACACTGGAAAAGAAGAAAGGCATTATCACAGAGCTCTAGCCCTGATGCGGTAATTACTGTCTGGGCTCTGGCTGGAGGCTGTTTGCTCGAGTTTCTGGTGGAGGGGGTGGAGTGCTGCTCCCAGTGCGCTTGTGTGCAGTGGTATGGGGTTGGTACTGACTCGCTTCCGAGGAGGCAGGCTCCACCACTTTCACGATATTAAGTGCACATTTATCTCCTATTAGCCCTGAGAGTGGCTGTGCTGAAAGGCTGAGACCCAACAGAGCCATTCTTGGTGGCTTGTGATCAGCTCTAAAGAGGGCTCCTCTAAGTCTGGGTTCTGCAAGCAGCCGCGGGCTTGACTGGTGATTCCGAAATGTTAGTTCCACTGGGATGGGATCTCCTTTCTGCACAGCTAAGCTCTTGCATCATCTGCCCTTCTCCCACTTACTTACTTGGGACCATATTGCTCTTCTGCCTCACTGTCATTTTCAGGCAATGAAGTGTTTTGCTATCTGTAAACTGGATGGTACTGAAGTCAGATCTTGTGTGAATTAGAAGAGGGGACAGCTTAGCTGCCTCCAAACTGCTCATGCTTTTAGCAAAATTTCAGCTGCACCTGGCACGTGTGTGACACCTGAAGTGCCTCTCTATTCTCTTTGCAGCTGGACCCCAAATGTGCTGCCCGCAGTTTGCATCATTTTTCTCTGCTTTAGTCTGTGTTCCTTTTCTGTGCCTGCACTTTGTACTCTTGGTCTAAACTCCTGGTGGAAGATGGTCTTGGGGGCTGTTCTGCTCATGTCACGGGAAGAAGGGAGTGAAATTCCTCTCTTTGAGCTCAGGCAAGAGGAGAAAAGCTTGAGCAGCAAAAACCCTGGATCCCACACAGCCCTGTGCCCCTCTGGGAAAGGGTTTAGACAGAGCAGGCTGCTGTGACTCGAGTGTCTGTTCACTGGACTCTGTCCCAGAGTCCTTTCCCCTCTGTTTTCTTATCCCAGGAATTTTGCAGTGCACCGCTGGGATAAATTTGCTATTTGAAAAGTCATTAGGGACTGTTCAGCCACTGGTGCTGTTTTTAGTTCTGGATTCAGCCATTTGAATGGGGAAAATTCTGGTAATGCCCCAAGTACATTGCCCCTTATAAAAGTTTTCTATAAGCTCTGATATCTAAAGGCCAATTTGGAGAGGAGGCAGGACTGTTTGTATCGCTCTTCAAAACTCTAATTTTGTTTTGGTTTTTAGTGTGCAGAATACTATAATTGTATTAAATTCCTCCTTTAATGAACAAACAGCTGTGTAATTACAGCAGTGTGTTAACACCTCTGTAATGGTTGTTTAAGCATGTTAATTATACACTCTGTTTCCAAGTGTTGGACTCTTCTCTGGGAGTGCAGTCCTGGGTGCCAAACAGTTTGTAAGCCCTTACTCTGGAAATTCTTTTTTGCTCTAGTTTACCTAGGAACATTATGAAAGTTTGGGGGCGTGCCCAAAGCTGTGATACGTCTTTCTGTCCTTTGATTACCTCATCTGTACCTCCTGAATAAAGATCCTCCACAAAGCCCAGCAATCTCTGTAGGTCCCAAAGGCAATTACCAGCCTTTGAGTTCTCCAAAGGAGGTTTTGGGTTGCAAGTTCCCTGCTCTGCCTTGGTAAGTCACATTATTTGGTTTTATTACCACTGAAAGTAAGAGCACCCCAGGTGTTAGGCTCACCAGTACTCATGTCTGGTATGAGATGGTCTGCATGATTTTTCATTGACAAGGGGTATGTGTTTGACTTGCCCAGCTACACCAGCTGCTCCCCATGGGTTGGACTCAAGCTTTGTTCTGGAGGCTGGTGAGATGGAGAAACCCAGAGCAATTCTCTGATCTCTGCTGGGGCTCTCTTGTACTTTAAAACACATCACCTGCAAGACAGCTTCCTTGTTTCTCATCAGGTAACAGAGTAGATGTGTCCCTTCTCTTGCTTTTCTCCTGCTGCCCTTTCAGTGATGATTATTATACATAATTTGCCTGTGAGGGTCTGCTACATCCTTACTACTGTTACAGGAGCATTCTCTGGACATGCATCACCCTGTGCCAAGAGTATAACACAGTCTTAACTTTCGGTTGTGATTTTTTTTTTTTTTTAAAGACTACACACTATCTTCAGACAGGGTATTAATCTAATGAATGGGTGTGACAAGAGAAAGATTTATCCAGGCCTTCTTCCTACAACACCACACGCCTTTCACCAGTATTACTTTCCTGGCATGAAGCACACGGAGCTGAAGGGGCCTCCTGCATCATGGAGACCAGTAAAGTAGCCTGAATGCGCTGTTGGTCCAGAGGTGCACATACAGAGGAACAAAAACATGGGAGCTAAAGCATGATAATAACAAAGAAAAAAAAATCACATTTCAATATGAAACGATGCAAGAACTATGCCATATGGCTTAGCAAGGAAATTATTCACAATAGCTGGTTTAAGAGTAAAAGCTTTAGTGACTCTGTCAACAAACAATGGCAATACAGAGCTTCAGAAATAATTTGCTTTATCTGGCAAAAAAATTGATTATCAGCTCACTATCCCACTGAATGTGTCAGATGTACTTTGGGGAAATTCCTTGTTCTCTGAGCCTGATGTGACTCACCAGACTTTAATGGACTGCAGCTTTTAAAGAAGTTGTTAGCTGTCAGTTCCAGCTATAGTTGTGGCCACAGAAAGGTCCTATTGGGCTTGCTCTGGTACTTCATTCAAAAAGTAGGAAGCCCTGATATCCTCAGGTCCTGCCTGATACACCTGGAAGAGTTTAACAGTGACATCTTTTTGCCCAAGGGCTCTGGTAGATGTGAGGAGCAGACAGGGATGTTGAAAGTGGAGGGACAAAGGAACTGGTCCCTCGCCTCCTCATAGGGCGTTGGCATGTTCACTTGTACTGTTCAACACCTCTGAGACTCAGTGAATGCTTAAATAAGCAAATGATGGGAGGCCCCTGCTGATTCTTCTTCTTCTTCTTCTTCTAAAGCAGAATTATTTTTTCTCTGACTCAGGAAACTAACACATGAGCCTGTTTTTTTTCCTTGTAACTTCTGGCTTCATCACACTCGTTTTAGAATAATACATGTCCAACTGAAATCAGAAACCTGAGCACCAGCAATGTCCAAACAGTGAATAATAGGTGTAAATTATTTTAAAAATATAAATAACAAAACTTGACCTAATAATGATCAGTACTAGGGAAGATGGCTGGCAGACTGAGTGAGCTCAGATTCACCTGAGAACAGTTTATTAGAGATTTTACTGGGAGGAGTTTCAGTGTGTGGCTAATGTGAGTTGCCACCAAATGTATTTAGGCCCGGTTCAGTGTAGGCGTGAGAGCTGTAAGAGACTGAAGTGTGTGTGTAAACCAGAAGGGAGACCTCAGGGCAAATGGAAGCAGCTTACTGCTGCAGCCAGCTGCAGGATGAACGTTCCCTTTGGTAGCTGGATCTTGACACATCCAGGTGTCTGTACCAATAGAGCAGAGGGACCGGGTGAGATGACAGTCAGGAGGAGACATAAATACTCAATGCCATAAACAGTGCTGAGCTCACTTATTACTAGTTAACGAATATGCTGGAGGGATAGGCCAGTGGAGAGTGAATAGCTTGTCCATTCCTACGTGCTGTTGGACTGACTGCCCAAAACACAGGTGTTTGTACTAGAGGACTCTTCCTCATGTTCTCTTTTTGGGGGAATCAAACTAGCCGGGAATAGGTGGGTGCTAAGTCCACAAGTGTTTGGTAACTGTCTAGTATAAAACAGATGAAAGGCAGTCTGTATAGCAAGTTAAATAAATTTCCAGATGAAAGCAGAGTGAACTATGGCTGGAAAGGCAGATAGGAGGAGGGATGGGATTATTTTTAAAAGGAGGGGGATTAAAGCATGTTATTTTAATGCAAAAAACAGACAAATGTGAGGAGCAAAGGGGCATGGCAGAGGAGCAGCAAAAGCAAAGCAGAGGATCAAAGAGGGTAGTGACTGGGCAAGTGGAGGGGAGGAGAAGAAGAGAAATTTCTCTCTCTGTGTCACAGAGGAACAGGAGAGAGCTGCAGGAGGACAGCAGAGCAGATGGTGGGGAAAGGCCACTTTCATCTTTCCAGTCCCTTCCCAGGGTGGGGCAAAACACGGGGCTTAGTGGAGGGTTGAGGCTGGTGAGGAGGGATGCCCAGTTTCAGCTGGAAGGGAAGCTGGGGCTGGAGCATGGGGCAAAGGAGCCCAGCTTGGCACAAGGGCTGCAGCTCATCATTGGGCATCACCCCCCTGGGGGTGCTGGGAGGAGAAGATGGGGGAGATGGAGGCCCCAGAGCTGGTGGGCAGCTGCCCTGCATGGGCAGGGATGAGCTCCTGCTGCGGGCAGTGGCTCTGTGCACATCAGTGTGATGGGATGCAGCTCCTTGTGGCAGGACAGCTTGCACAGAGGCAGTGGGGAGGTTTGCCAAGGAAACATGTCCCTTCTCTTCTCGAGAGAGATGTGTCATGGATTTTCTGTGTTTCTCTCAGTGCAAGATATAATAAGGCAACTTGCCAAGGGGAATTTCTCTTCTTGGATAGATGTTACCACCAACTAAAGTATACTCAATCTTGTGAATGGACATTTCACTCCCTCAAACATGTTCAGAAGGTGATCAAGAAAGAGAAGCTGAGCTCTGTTTCTCAGACCCTGAAGCCTCCTGGGGCTTTACCTGACCTCGTTGGGAGGATAATCTCACCACTCCCACTGCTCTTCCATTGTCCTTGCTTTGTTTTCTGTTCATTAGTAACAAAATACTATTTTGAAAGAAATCTTTAACCTTTTATAACAATTCACTTGAATCTCCTGGCCAAAGTTGAGTGTGCTGGAGTCTCACAGCCAGAAAGTGAAGCCAGTTCAGACCCAGTTTGGGAATTCCCTGCCCACACTTTAGACATGCCCAAAAACTGCGCTGGGGAGCAGAGACTCACCAAGCCCTCCTTACCCATGGAGACCCCCAGCTCTGGGTGGTGCCACTGCTCTGCAGGAGCTACCCAAACCTGCCCTTGGCCAGCCTTTGCTGCATCTTCCAGCTGCAGGCTTGGCTTTCCCTTCTCTTCACAGTGCACTACTGAGAGTACTGCTGCTGTCTCTGCAGTATCTTCTCCACAGGTCATGTCCTCAGCCATGTCTTCCCAGGTACCCACTTAATTTCCCATTAGAACTCTCTGGCTTGACATTAATTGGAAGTTTGGGGTCAAATATTATTCAGCTGGCTTTAAAACTGCATTCGTTGTTTTCTTGTGAATAACCTGTCATCTTTCATACACTTTTATTACTTTTTGAGAAAGATATATTGATCCCTTATACTGTACTGCTGAATGCTGCCTTTTCTAAGGGCGATCCCTGTCATCCCCCTTCAATGGCGATGATTAATACGTGCATCATGTTCACTGGGCTATTGATTCCAGCAAATGAGAAAATACATATTGTCATTACGTTTAGGTATGTTTCCAGGAGGCGGGGAGAAGGCAGCAACCCAAATTAACTGACTTTTGCTTTGATGAAGAATCCAGCTTTGTGCTTTTTCCCTAAGGGGAGGGCCCCGAGCAGGTCACACACTTTTACTGGCAATGCTAAATTGAATGCATCCCCCTTCAAACTCCTGGGGCATCAGCTTGGCCTGCCCCAGCCCTGCAGTGTTGCTGCAGGCAGAGCTGGTGGGGGTTTCAGTGGGACAGACGGGTTAGAGCTGGGGGCCCTGGGAGCTCCCCTCTGGCACCAGTGCAGAACAGGACCCAGCTCTGTGCCTGGGGACAGGGAGCAGAACAGGAGCAGGGTGACAGCTGGCCTCAGCCCCTAAGCAAGACTAAAGGGGAAGTGGAGCCAAGTCAGAGCTCCCATCAGTGTTGTCTGATTCCTGCTGCCCTAAGGGGGAGAACAAAATGAACGTGTAGAGGAGACTGTGATGTCCTGCAACCCTACTCTGACTCCCAGTTGCCGCAGGTGAAAGTGCAGGGAGCGGGATGTCTCCGCAGGCACGGCAGAGCTCCCAGGGTGGCGTGATTGATGTGCTCATGGTAGAGAGAAAGGGTTTGGATCAATGCGTTCATCTGCAAGAATTCTTTTGATCTCGTCTGTTGCCTGTAGCCTTGCCAAACAAGACAATATGATTAGCCTGCAAAGACAGCTTCATCCCACTGTCAAAAGCTTCCGATTAGTGAGATCAGAGATGAAGCCCAAGATTTATATTTCAGTAAGTCTTCCCACAATGAGGTGAGAACACCAGTATGGCCCCAAACACATGCTCTAACACTGTGAGGAGGCAAGAACTGCAATTCAGCTGAGATCTCGGAGTCACATAATTTGCCAGAATGGACATATTGTAACTCCAGACTCATTTGCAGAATTAATTATGCCACATTTGCAAATCACTGTAAAACCATTTTCATCTGCAGAAAAATTATTGTGGTATTTCCTCTTGCTCTCAGCTCTGGTGAAAGCAAGTTTTCACATCCTCCTTCTAAACAGACTTTGCCAGAAAAACATCTTCCAAAGTGATCTGTGCAGTGCTCCCTTACTGATCTTAACTCAAACCTGTACCACGAATGCCACAAGCATCTTGTTATTTTCTCTTTTGGTAGATGAGGAACTTGAGCCAGGGACAATGTCTCCCCATGCACATGCGAAATACCGGGAAATCCACAGGCTTTGTGCACTGTGAATATTGAATACGGAGCTTACCCGACTGCAGACAATGCAGGCCAAGGGCAGCACCAGGAAACATCTGTCTGAGGCAGTACTTTGCTCTGTGAAGCTGTGCACAAAGTGCTATATGAGAGCCAATAACTTAGACGAAAAACAGTGTTTCTATTCTTCATTTGCTTGAAGTTTAGGAAAGGATGACCCTGGACTTTAATCAGGGTTATGTCTATTTGGGAGCTGATAAAGAGCTAAGGAAATAAGCAGACATGTCTTGCAACAATCTTCTCAGAATGATGCGGGGATAATGCATAAAAGCTTACAGGAATAATGTATCCAAAGATGCTTTTCTATCATGACTTAATCTACATTCATATAACACTGGGAGGCTTTTTAAACAACTTAGGCTGATGGAAACCTCTATATTACACCCATTTATCTCCATATTGTTCCTTGATCTCAAATTTCTGGTTATAAGGTCAGTTTCCTTAAATATTCTTAGCATTCTTTTCTTGCTAGATAATTTCTCTGTCTTCAATAACTTCTATACTTACAGAATCTGACTTGTTTGGAGTAGATTAGTGCTATTCTGTTCTTTTTCTTTGTGTCTCTATGAAAGCAATATGTACCTGTCCTTCAACTTATTTTAAATCAGGCTCCAAAGGACTTTCAGGAGCAGTTCCCAGAAATGAATATTCAAGATTATGAATTCAGAATATCCCATCTCAAAAATACCCAGCAATACTAACTGAAGATTCCTTGCTTCTATGAGTACCCTCATGTATACATGCATTAAGTGGGATATTCATAGAAAGCTGACACATGCAAAGCTAATCCTATTAATTAGAAGAATGTTACCTCAAAGTAATCATTGTGCAGTTCCTCCCTAGACCTGGTGTCACCTCCTCAGTCTCTGTGCTGTCTTCTGTCTGTCTCGGGCACTGTCTCGTCCCCGATCACAGGCAAGAGCTGAAGTCGAGGGTACATATTGCAAGCTGAACATATAGTAGCAATTCCTCAAAGTGCTTTCTGAGCCTCCAGCAACTTGTAGTACTGATCTCTTTAGCCAGAGATGAAATCTTCATCTCTAAAGTGGTTTTACTCTTAAGAATAAATACCTTAACTGCACAGATATTGGGGGGAGGTGGGGTGGGAAGTGGGGAGGCAGGGAAATTTACTGTGATTATTAATGGACTACCTTCTCCTAAACTAATGTCATAGGTTTTGGGGAAAATAGACATAATCTGTTAGGCCAAAAGTAGCTTCTGGTGTCGAACAACAACCCAAAATTAGCCTGATATCCTGAAAGAACGTGGGCTGTCCTGGCTCTCTGCAGACACTCTGCAATTTGTATTGTGCAAGTCTGCAGCTATGTCATGGTAGAGTTGCTGCTTCTACTTGTGCAAGGGTTAAACTGAACATTGTCCTTGCTTTGCATGCTTCAGCTCCAATTCACCTGTGTCCTGGGTAATCAGAAAATGGGGAGAAGAGAAGTTAGTGTTTCTGAAAATTATTTATGTCTGGTTGGTATTATTGGTCATTTCTTGACATATTGGTCTTTTGATCAAAAATTTTCAATTTTTCTCTACTAGAAAGCAGACATATTGAAGACTGCTTAGTGTCTGTCTTAAGATATATTAGATCAAACTTGCATAGTACTCTCTGGGTAAACTATAAGCATGTAAATGTAATTTTGGTTTTCAGACTTAGGCAAATGCTTATGAGTTCTGGGGCTGTTTCCAAGTTCAAGAGAAATATTTTTATTTATTTCAATGCACTTGATGAATTATGGCCATGATGTGAAAAGTGTTGTTGTGAGTTCTTAATTAAGTTTCAAACTAAACTAGCTGCTTACCATGCTTAGTGTGATATTCATGCATGTGGCTCCTCACATCTTTCTAAAAATCAAGGCATGCACAACCAACGGAGACCTAAAGATGACCGTGAAGCATTAAGCATTTGTTGCTTATGCTTATTTGGTCTATGCTTATGCTGATGGTGTTATTTCATCACCTGCCTTCAGAAAGAGTAATTTAGGATTTGTACAAAATGTAGGAGCCATTCGCCCTCCAGCCCCCGCTCCTCCGGCTCAGAAGAAACTGTCGCTATCAGAATTTCTGCAAAGGAATTAGAATGATGAAAAATGAGCCCACTAAGTCAGTATGTTCAAGCTCTGACTGATATAATTCATGTAAAAATCAAAACCAACCTTCTCCAGCCAAGATCCTTTGACAGAGATGAGCACTATGCGCAGACTGAGGAACAGATCTTCACACTGAGTGATTATATTGCTCTGGCTGTGATAAAGGAAGGTATCACTGGGAAAGATAAACTCTGCCAGTCCTGGAGGCCTGCACTGACTCTGAAATGGGTGTCCTGACTCGCTGGCAAAGGCTCATGAGTGCAGGAATGGGAATCCTATGCAGGCAAGCAAATTTCTCCAATTTATCATTTTTTGTTTTGAGAAGGAATGGAAACAACTTAAAGTATGTCTCTCAAAAGCTCTCAGGTAAATTATGTATATCGGGGATTGTCTTCAGCCCTTGGAGACTGTGAAATGTGAAAGGCTGAGTTCATCAAACTCTGCAAGGACGGGCTGGTGGTGCTGACAGTGGGCATCACCCGGCCTGTAGCTCCTCATCAACCCCAGGAACAGGTACAAGCAAAGAACCATCAATGTCTGACACCCATGTGGTCCTGGGCACAGCCCAGCATGGCACACGGGGGAGCTGGGGCAGCTCCTGAGCACCTCCTCCTCTTCCAGCCCTCGGCTGGAATGTCTCCAGGTCAGGCCAGGGGCTGAGCACCAGCCTGACACGGGGGAAAGTGGGAAGAGCCCGGGACCTGCTGTCACCGGTGTGCTTTGCCAGCCCCGCTGCACAGCGTGGCACACTGTCACGGTGCTATTCTGCCTGCCACTCACCCACACCTGGTTCCCAAACCAACAGGTTTTAGAAGCCTGATTTCAGAAAAAAAAAAAAGGGTACTGAGAAGTGTAGAGAAAGTGTCAAGATTAGCTCAATTTAGGCCACGGGCATATCTATATGTTCTTGCTTAACTCTTTAAGAAAACCAAATGAAATCATGTTCTTGAGTATTCTGCCAGAAATAGTTGGTGAACACTGGGATTCAATGTACCAGGGAAGAAACTTCTATTATCTTTGAAGCATGTTAAAATAGCATTGGTAGACAGTGGCTAATATGAGTTTTACACAAGGTGAATGGGAAAAGGAGAACTTGAAATTTCACACAGCACTGAAAAGAAAATACATTTCTGATATCTTAAAGCAAATACTGGGTCACTTCCTGCGGCACAGTAATTCAGAAATAAAATGGGTCTCTAAAAGGAACAATGGCCTCCCTTTCTCTGGAGAAAACGTTCAGTAAATCCTTTCCTGTTTCAAAATGTGCAAGGGTCAAACTGGTACCTGCCCTTATTGTGCACTTTCTGTAGGAGGCTGAGATTGCTTGCGTGAGCTCACAGGTGTAGGATGCTTTGAAGTCTGCTTTGTACAGTATATTCTGCTGGGAAAAGCAAACCTTTGGTATACCTCCATACATGGTTTTGTACAAAAGGTTTCTCAGAGAGCTGAGCTGAACCTGCACTATGAATGGTTTGAACAATTATTATTATTTAAAAAACTTTATTACCAGAACTAAACCTGAACTGTTAATTCAGAGTTTCAAACAAAAGGAACCTCAGTCACAGCCAAGCACAAGTTTAAACTCAACCAAAAGAATTACTGTTCATCTCCCCAGTTCCGCTTCTCTGTTGTTTTTTTTTTTTTTGGTTGTTTTTTTTTTTTTTTTTAAACCAATAAAACATTTCTCAAGCTTGGGAGTATTTTAGCATCAGTCTTACTGACAGGAGCGCTTCCTTCAATTATATTTTAGTCATCAAAGAAACTGTGAGCCTAGTGTAACTAGATAAAAGCCCTTTAAAATAAGAACCTTCCTTGATGGTCTCATTCCTGACCAGAAATGCTTCTTCAAGGAAGCCTGCAGACCTTGCAGTTCATAACAATGTAATGGCACTTAATGACATTTTTCATTGCATTTCTGTTTCCCAACAGAGGCGTGTCACTGGGGGGTTTAGTTATACCACATTGCAAACCAACAGGAAAGCAGGTGGGAATGCCTCATCGTTGGTTTGCTAAGAAAAGTGCTCCTGACAAAGAATCGCAGACTGTTTCACTAAACAGTCTTCATAGAAAACAAGGCTCATTTAAGAAGTGTGAAATAAGAACTGCATCCTTGGACAAGATAAATATTATTTTCAGGTCAGTGAAAATTAGGCATATTAATAGACAGTTCCTGATTACTGCCTGCAGAATTGATTTGCTTTGCTTTCTCTTGCCTGAGGCAAACTGAGAAGTAAATCACGAGAGCCAATGGAGAGCATCCTCCTTCAATGGGCTGCCGGACCGTGTGGTCCCTGCCATGCAGATTGGGTCAGGCCCCATCCCTATCAATGCGCCTGGTGTTTTGGTGTCCTGGGTGACTTCGGGGACCGTGGATTCAGCAAGGAGAGGCAGCAAAGAGGTCCTTGGCTTTTTCTGTTCAGGTCTGCCTGATTACTAACCAAGGTCTGTTAATTAAGAGATGCAAGGTTTGATAGAGAAATCTGTGCAAGGCACTGACACCTTCCTGGTCTGAGACTGGGACAGTTTTCAGTGTCAGGGGATGGTAAGAAATAGGTGATGGAAGAGCTCTTACCCTCAGGGAGCCCCGCTCCCCTGACCCAGACACCGGGCTGTGGGTGGGTGGAGGGGAAAATAAGAGCCCAGTAGAGAAATGACCAGAGGAGTTGGCTGGGAGGGGGGTTGCTGCCTCCCACCAGCAGCAGGATGGGTCCAGGTGCCGTCCCAGCTACCCCGCCATGAACTGGCTCTGTCCTCTCCTCTGTCCCATGGTCAGCAGGAGTCCTTCGGGTACTGGAGCTGAGCACAGCCTAATTTCATTACAATGGTAAATCTTAGTGAATCTTAGATTCAGGAGTGTGACACTGAGGGCACTAATTCCTGATAAATCTAATGTTTGCAGCTCCAGAAATAGAGTTCCCAGACACAGACCATTGATTCCCTTTCAGCCCTACTTCTACCCATGCGAGCTATATCCAAGTCCCAGTTGTGCACACAAGTCTAAGTTCAAGTTGCTTTAAGTGTTCGGTTGTGAGTGCGCAGTTCAAACACTTGTACATTTTATTTCTCAGATTATTAATGACATTGTGTTCAGTTTAGTTATTCACTTGCAATTGTAAAAAAAGCAGAGCTGGTTGGAAGCTTAGTGCTGAAACAGTTTTTGTCAGAAAAAGCTGATGTATTGAGACAGAAATGTGGAACTATTGAAAATTGAGGGAGATTGTGAGTTCGCTTGCAATGTCCCTGAGAACTGTCCAGTTTGTCCTTCAGGAACACTGTGGGAAAGCTTGGGGTCTCTATCAGCAGTTTTCCTTGTTCTTAGAGAGCCCTTCCTAATGCCTGATGTGAGCCTTCGTTGCATGATGGACACTGTTGCTTGTTGCTGTTTTCACCATGGGCCTGAGGAGCAGACCGTCTTTTCTCTGCAACAGATTTTTAAATATCTGAAGGCTGTTGCATTAGCCCTTCTCAGCCACTGTCTTTTCTGGGGTGGACAGCCTCGGAGCTTATCAGCTTTGATAAATGACCTGCTGAGAAGCTGTCCCAGGTTTTGCTCCGAGGGGCAGGGATGCTCGGCTGACACAAGGGAGAGCTGCTGCATGATGCTGCACATTGTCGAGCTTTTGGTCCTTCCTCTGTCCTCTCTGTGTGTGCCTATGGGTATTGACAGGCATCGCAGTAAACTCTGGCCCTTCAAAATACCATTTTCTGTGCTTAACCAACAGCCAGTACACCACCAAAATTTGCACGAAATAAAAATCAGTAAGTCTTAACTTCAGGTGAGTCAGAGGCCCTCTTCCCATGAGTACTGACTACTACTGAGTAGGCAATTTTTTTCTTTTTTTTTTTTAATAGAAGTTTTCAAAAGATGTCGCTTGACACAGAGCAGAACAAAACCAGGTGTAATTAGCTGTAGAGCAAATGAGGCCATTCAATTCACAAGAGTTTTGATTTCCACTTTTCAGAAGCACAGCACTTCAGCATGGGATATTCATCTCTCGTAAGAAGGGTTCAAACTCTGCATAGCAGAATCCTGCTGGGATTTGGCAACTTATTTCCATCAGCTGATTGTCAACAGTGGTAGAATTAATGATAGTGTTATGAACAACGTACATCTGCACATTACCTCTTGATGTCTTAGGCATGCATATATCACACTTGCAATGAAATTAATTACAGAATGACATGGGATCCTCATTATAAATGTAGCAACACATTAGGCAGTCCTGTCAACTATTTAATGTATGTCATAGTCTCAGCAAACCCATTTCTTTCAAGAATTTGCAACTTGTTTCAAATTGCTAAATATATCCTTCCATTTAAACAGTTTGTACGGTTAAAATGATTGACTTGTAAAATAATTTCTGCTCCACTGATGGTGATATTTTCTTTGTTTTCACATCCTTTTGAACTGTTTATTGTAAAGCCTTCTCCCCATTACAGTGCTTATTGCTTCATGTTTTCTTACACTGTTCCCTCATTACTTAAATTATTTTCCCTTTGTATCCCTTGCCATCGCAAGTATCCAGAAAAAACTGGGTATGTAGCAGAGTCTGTGGCTAAACATATGTTTCCCACGAGAGCTCTAAGATGGAAAGAAAAGGCAGCATGCACCTACCATTGCCTAACGGTTACTCATGTTATCAGTAAGTTAAATAGTTACCTAGTTAAAAATAGATAGTCAACCTTAATAAAGAATTTAGTCATAGAATTATGCATAGTTGTTTAATATTACTTAATAGGATTTATAGGATATCATCAGTTATACTGCATTTATTGAATTCTGCACCACAGCAGAAATCTGCCATCCACTTTAAAGAGACCGTAACCATTTGATTGCCCCCCTTTCAGGTGGCCAAAGTGCTGCAGGCAGCGGGGGACCCAGCCTGCTGCTGCTGCAGCGAGAGGCGTCCCCAGCAGGCACAGCCATCGGGCTCACCCGGCTCCGGTCCTTCCTCCTCGGGCAGCAGCACAGCCGCCCTACAGCACCCCGTCCCCGGACACCGTCCCGCCCTTCATCTGAGATGGTGCGTCTGGTGGCACAGGCCAACCTTCAGGTTGGATCCAACTTTCACGCTCAATCTGGTTGGTCGGGGTCTGACGCACTCATCTGTGCGTCTTTCCAGCGAGTTTAGAAAAAGTATGAATTTGGACAGAAGTGCCCAAACTTGTGGCCAGGGAGCTGCACTGGGTGCACAGCAGAGCCCCGTGGCAGCCGAGCGCCGCAGCCCCTTCCCCGTCACGCCACGTCCAAGAGACGTCTCTCGAGGATGGCACACGGCGCTCCGTGTCGCTCAACCGTGCCTGCACACGCAGCGCTCGCGGCGAGCGGAGGGACCCACGCGCCACGTCCCGCGGGTGGGACGCACCCTGCACCCAGCCAGGCCCCCGGTACAGCCCGGCGCCGGGGCGCCCTGTGGCCAGGAAGGGTCCCCACACACCAGGGGCTGGGACACGTGTCCCCCCCGGAGCCGTCGAGGAGGCAGCCAGGGTGCGCTGCGCCTGCCGGGTAGGCGGCGGGAGCCGGGTGGTCAGGGGTGGACGTGCAGAGGTAGGGAGAGCAGCAGGGGGGAGCTCGGTGCTGCTGTGAACAGCTGCGACAACAACCATTCACAGGGCAAAAACAAAGCAAACGGAACGATAGCTCCGATCGAGAAAAGGCACAAACTGGCTTCCACACCAATTTGAGGTCTGGCGTGGTTTGGACGGAGTGATTATTGTAGTCAGGAACAAGACTAAAATAATGAAAGCATCAAAAACATGGCGAGCCAGGAAATGTTTCTTCCCATTTTGACGTTTTGTGGTCTAGGCCTGAGCTGCATTGCGAGCAAAGCCAAGCGAACGAGCAGGCCAAAGGCAGGTGCCGGCGCCGGTGGTGCCGCCGGCAGAGCCATGTGCTGCAGGTGAGCAGCCCTGCCCGGCATCGCCCCGCTGGACGCCTGGCTCTGAGGCACCGGACCAGCAGCAAAAGCTGCCAGCTGCGTCCTCCGCATCGCACTCTTGTACAACAGCTGTAATCCTGGGGAGGACTATTTTATTTGGCACAGAATGTTTTTTCAAATGGCTCACTTCCTGGTGCCTTTTCAGCCTTAAATTATGCTGAACAACAACAAGCAAAATTAACTTGTATGTAGAATTTTCATGATCAATGTCATAGCTGTACCGCCTGTAAGGGCACCCCTAAGACAGATCGTTATTTCCTTCAAGACAGCCCCTCTCCTGTTTTCAGGTATATGTATTTTATGCTTCCATAACTCAACACAACCTTCTGTTTGGGAGATAAACTGCATGCTCTATTAATCCGTAACGTGTGCAGCGCTGTCGGCTGAGTGAAAATCCTTACATTCAAAAGCTGATACCAAAGAATAAAAATTAATATTGAGTGGCTTCCCCACACAGAGTTTTAGTTATTGACTGAGTTATCAGATAGAGGAGCAAGTGTTTCCATGAATCCTGTCCGTGTGGGACATGGGGCAGGGAAGGGGCAGAAGGACCTGGCGGGGGGAGGTCCAGTCCCTGGGCTATGACAAAGGTCTGCCCCGGAGGGATGCTGCTGAGGGGTGGGTGAGGGCTGGCCCAGGACAACCTTCCTTTGGCCACCGGGCGTTTTTGTGCAACTGTGGCTGGCGCAAGCCAGGATTTTGCTGGCTGCTGGTTTTGCTCTGGGTTTCTCGCTGTCACCAGCAACGTCCAAAAGTCAAGGGAAAAGACAATATATCTTTCTGAGTCACTGTGAACACTGAATAGCGCTGCTGTTTGCACTGCAGCTTATACTTCTCCTTTTAATCCATTTTTACATTTGGAATGAAGAGGTGACAGAAGAGTCACAAAGAGCATATATTAATTTGGTTTGCTGGTTTGTCTGAGGACCTCCACATAACAGCTGGGCTACAATAAGTAATAGATGGGCTTATCAATATGGGTGGGACTGCTACATCCCTTCTTACGAGTGCCCTGAAATAAAGCTTTCCTGCTAACCCTGAACAAGCCCCAGCGTGAGCTCCTCTGATCTAAAATGTACTTGAGGATAATCAAGGTTGTTTAATTTCTGAGCAGCAGCTTTGCTGCAGTAATTGATTTGTTCTCGAAACCGCGGTTTCAGGGAAATGCTCCTTGCTGTTTCCTCAGCTGATGTGTCATGTTGTGCCAAATTGCGGTTGTCACACTGCATTGTATCACAATATGATTTTCAATGGAAATGTATCACCAGCTCCAAATGATTGATGAAGGAGAGGCTAAAAGAAAGGCGTGGAGAATGGGAGCTGTGGAACGCTGTTTTCTGTGAAAAGCTACAGAAAATGTCATGGCAAAATATGTTGACGTTCCAGTGAGTTCTTTATATTTTACCTGGAGACCTGGTATGCTAATTGAAACTTCAGGAAGTAATCTTTTCTGAAGAGGAACGTAAAGTACACAGGATGTAATGTTTTTCAGTACAGCTCATCCTCTAAATAACATTTTCAAAGATGTGTGAAACAGCCAGAGAGATCTTTATGGTGTATGCTAGCCATAAGCTTGGACTATCAGAAAGCTATTAGAGCAATTTTGAATTAGTTGTCCTTTATCACTTTATATAATCTGTGTACTACAGAAATGGATGAAGGCTTAACCGGAGTGCTGATAGCCTCGTGAGGGTACATATTTTCAAAAAAACTCCTATTTTGAAGCACGTGGAAACAGAGGCATGATGGACCCTGGGTGGGGAGAAGTAATGCTGCGCAAGCGGGGGGTGACAGGCAGAAGAGGCATCTTACTGCTCTCGCAGGGTGGGCAGGGGGGCAGCACACCAGCTGAAACAAAGCAAGGTGTGACCAGGTACTGGGAAATGCTTTTGACTATGCGGGTGGTAAGATGCTGGAGCAGACCCCTGGAGGTGCTGCAGGATCTTCATCCTTGGGGATACTTGAGCTGGACTGGACAGGCCCTGAGCAACCTGGCCGAATTTTGATGTCGGATCTGACCTCCAGGCTGGCCGTATTTGAGTGGAGGATTGGAATGGCTGTCTTCCAGAGATATATACACGTATCATGTATGTATTATATGTGCATTATGTAGGCATATATAATTATTATACATTTATATATTTAATATATACATACATACATTTACCATATTTCCAAAACCACAGTATTCTCGTCAATATAAATAATCACATATCCCAGCCTGTGGCATCATGCGGACAGCTTCAACACTCAAGGCTGTCTTTTGAGATTGTCCCAAGCCTTCTCTGTACTGGAAAGATCTCAGAAGTTTTTTGCTACTGAAAAATTCAATTAGCACAGCCAGAATATTTTACCAGTATCTTTCATGAAAATGTAAAAGAAAATATACTGGAGCCTGATATTCTTTCTTACAGTGCTCCCCACTAAACCCCCTTTCTCTGCTAATGCCTGTCTTTTGGAGTAACACAAATTTGTTTCCTATGTGGCTGCATATCAGGTTCACGAAGGATTTTCAGATAGATGCAATTTGGAGGGTGTCCTTTGCCTAGAAAATCAGCTCTTAGCTTTGTTGGGTATGACTTACTTTCAGTAAATGCATGCTGTATGTTAAATCCATGTCCTTAATTATCCTTTTCTTCTAAATTAACACCTTGCATGTTGTTCAAGTCACATTCACAGACTGGCAGTTGCCTGTATCGATCAGAAAACACCAGCCTTGACGTGAGATACTCATTAAGGAAACTCGCTCTCAGACCTCCAGCTAGAACATGGGGACACTTTTACTTGTGCTTAGCCCATAACTGTAATATTTTAATACCTCCACTAGTGATCTCATGGCTTGCTTCTTTTTAGTTCATTTATTCCTCATTTCTAGACAGTGCCTATAACTCAGCGTGTTTCTGATTTTCCTGAAGGGAGTCATCATTCACTCACAGTGATTTCTGATGCATGTTTTGTTATACAGTTTCCTTTTTATGATGACTATGTGGAGTGTGCATATCACCATTATTTCCTTTAAACCACTTAGAAGAGTGTTTGCTTGTAAATAGATCAAAGTTGTTAATCCCAAGCTTTCTGAGTTTTGATGGCATTTATGTTGCTTTGATTTTACATGTAAGGATTACAATAATTACTTCACATTTATCTAGCACAGAAGTAGCACGGAATTTAGAAGCTCATTAACATCTCTAACACTGAGCATTTGTGCCCATCTCATGCATTACGTAAAATGGAAGAAATGGGCAAAGATAAATCACGGATTTTTACAGGTGAGGTACCAGCTGTGTTTGTGATGGAAGACAAAGCAATCTTGATCGCTCTTATTACAATCGTGCATAGCAGGGTCAGGCACTTGAATGGGAGCTGACACAGAGCGCAGTCTGTTACCGAAGGACAGCTGGATCTCGGTGTGCGAAAGAAGTGTAAACCAGGGAGCAGTGAGACCGAGCTGTAGGAAAGCCCTGAGTCTCAGCCTACCGAGCCTCTAATCCCTTCCCCGTGAATTGAAGTCATTTGTAGAAGCTCGTGCTCCACATCAAACCATCAGCAGACACAGATGCCTTACTCTGGGAGTACCTTTTCAAGGTATTTTCTGCTTATTGAGAGACAACTTCTGTTCACCCTCTGATGCTGTCTGCCAGAGGGCAGAATTTTGGACAGTGCTTTTCTTTGGAGATTTTGTGTGTTTTCTCAAATTGCTGCTTTCAGGTAGCAGAAAGCAAGATTGATGAAAGCTCTGAGACTGCTTTCAGTTGGAAGAAGTGAGACGAGAAGATGGCAGATTCCCTTTTTGCAAGACAGTCTTGGAAGCCGCTAATCTCTGCACAGCTGAAGCCAACCCAGCGCAAAATCTCATCTTCCTTCTCGGGTTCCCCCTCCTGAGGACATCTCTGCTGTCAGCAGAAGCCATGAAGGGGAAGATATTATTCTTGTGTCTCATTCTCTTTTTTTTTAGTATATGGAACAGAGTCATCCTTTTTAAAGGAAGATTTATTGTTGTATCTCTAATTATTATGCCAGGCAGACTTTCTTTTACTGCTAAATTTTCAGAAATATGCATAAAGATTCTGCAGCTAAATGCAATCCAAATATCAATATTTTAAATACGTAGGGGTATTCCCAGTAATCAGTAGAAAAACCTAATCAAATAAAACAGTATTACATTATTTTCACTTACTGGGCTGCCTGGGAAGTGTCACAGTACTAGAGTACGGTGAAATATTTTTAAAGACTGGAGTGAATTGGTTTAATTGCTGTAAACAAGACTTTTAGGCCAGGCTGGGCATGGATCCCATTCATAGCACAGGAGCAGTCCCATTCTGTCCTGGGCAAACATTCCATGTGTGGATATTGCTCAGCAGCGCAAGACCATGCCTTTGCCAGGGGAACATGTTTTCTTCTCACACATGAAGGAGCTTCAGTTTTTTTAACAGCAACAACACCATGGGTTGCTGGGCTGTCATTCAAGGAAACTCCTTCTTAACACTAATAACTAAATTACCTCTCCAAGAGAGGCTGAAATACAGCCTTACCCCTTGCCCTGTGATATGATGGATAGAGGGGCATTTAAAAAAAAATAAATTAAAAAGACAGAAGGAAAGAACATCCTATGTGTGAGCTGCAGCTTTGTTTTACTCAACAGCATTTGCAGATCTGCGTAACTGTTGCTCCCGTGGAGGTGGATAGAGAGCCCAGGAAGAGCTATAAGATCTTACCCTATCCCAGTTTCCCTTTAACCTGCAAACAAAGTGGAAATATTAATTACTAATACCCAGTGTTACAAGGTAAAGAACCCATAAAAGCCAGGCAGAATGAAAATTTCAGTTAGAAATGCCTGCTGCCTCTCTCTGAGCAGGCCCCCGCAGGCGATGCTCCATGTGATCTCGACATCTTTTGCAGCACTGTCGGAGGCCTGGGAAGCAGCAACAGCACTGCCCTACCACAGTGTATCACCCCCTTTTGCATGCCTCAAATGAGGTGTAGGATAATTTGGGCATAATGTATGCAAAATTTCTATCAGCTTTCAGTGGAGATGAGCAACAAAACAACGTGCTACTGGCATAAATGTAAAGCAAAATATTATTCACTGGAGAGGGAGAGAAAGATCTCTCCAAGTCTTTAAATCCACATTATTCTTCCAGGTGATATTTGTATATCGAAATAGGATTTGCACATGGCAATCCAAGCACAGAGAGAGATGCCATTAACCCTAGGAAAGACCAGTAGCCAGGAAAAGGTCTTCCCTTGGATTTATGCACGGCAAATAAGATATCTGCTACAGGACTTGTCAAAGGCAGTACAGAATCTTCCAGGTCAGTGATTTGAACATGGCCCGTCCATTCAGCTACAGCTGCATAAGCTCCTCCTCTCAGTAGTCGGTCTTGCTGCAGGTCATCAGGAACAGTTTTAGCAATTAAGCTTCTACTGAACTACCAAACACCATGGGGTCTTGAAAAGAAAATGAGCACATAGCCCCTTTCCAGCTAGAGAGATTGAGTTTGGAGTCCACTATGAGCTAAAAGCTTAATTCTCTCGATTGGCTAAATCTTTAAATCCTAGAGTGTTAAATGCCCCGAGAAAGGAAAGCAAAGCTACTATTAATAATTCTAATGGCTAAAGAGCATATTATTTTCAAGTGGCTTGTTAATCAGCATGGGGTCTGCCTACAGCTATTGCAATCAGTCATCTTTCACCAGTAGTAGCTAGTGTCTTAATAAGAAACAACAAGGCATTCAAGGGAGCTAAAATTATTCAGACTAAAAGGAAGTTAACAGAAATGATTAACCAAGTCGGCTAAAAGCCATTTAACAAGACGGGAATACTACTGAAAGGGCAGATCATAAAGCCTCAACGCAAACAGATAAAGCCAGAGAACAAGCTTGTGAGGATGGTTGCTGCAAAGCTGCTTACCTCTGATGAAATTCTTATCAGGAGTTCAAAATGTGAGGAAGGATTTTCTTTCACAATGCACCTGATAATTCCTTAACAAGAATGGGTGCATTTTTTACTTCCTTGCCTGACCAAAATTTGTGTCCATTATTCACAAGCTAGCAGGAGAAGATTATCCGTTGCTTGTGTCAATGACAAATCCTTGTTCCTTTTTCACCAAATCACTTTACACCATTTTAAGGAGAGAGCAAAGGGAGGTGCATCCCAGTGCCTGCTGGCACATGGTCCATGAGCTGGTTGTCCCTTGGCCCTGGGCATCCAGGGGAGCATGGGCCATGCTCTTCCCCCATGTGAGCTCTGGGTCCTTCTTTCCTTGTTTTGCCTTCCTGGTAACTCTTCTTTCTGTGACACAGCATGGCACTGCTGCCCAGAAATTAGTCATAAGGATAGCTCTGGCATAGGATTACAAAGCTCAGAGAGAAGAAATGGATAAAACAAATCCCAGAAAAGTAATGACATACCAGGTGTAACATCACAACCCAGAGGAACCTTGCTAAGAACAAAGCACAGTGTCTGAGGAAGGAACAATTTACAGTTAGTGCTAATTTATAAATAGAAATAACACTGTTATTCCTTTGAACATCTTGGGAGATATTTAAAATATGTTTTTTTTCCATCTTCTTTGGGTTTTTCTTTAGTTTGTGCTTTCCGCCTGACCCCATACCTCTACAAGGCATAATCAGCTGAGAAATACATGCAGGTGATGACTGAGAAAACTACCGAAAGCAAAAGTTTACCAAAGATTCGTAGGAAATGTCAAGTATTAAATCATTTAAAATTAGTAAAACAGAATAGCATTCAGAAATTTCAGTTTTATTTATTGCCTTCCTTCTGCTCTTCAAAACCAAAAATCTTTCCTGTGCTTGGCCTCAAATATCCAGCACCCAGCAAGAATCCATGTAGCCAGATGTGGTGAGCACTAGAGTGTCCACAGGCAGGGGAAGTGAAACCATTTGAAGAAATTGCCTAGAAGTTGTTTAATTAAACAATTTGCAAAAACCGTTATTGCAATCACCTTAGACAGACTCTGGTTTGTGTAAGTTATTCAACCTTGCATGAAGGCTGAATGAATGAAACTAATTTGTTTAAAGCTCCCAGGTTTATTAGAAATGTTCTATAGAGACAACAGCAATATGCAGGGTTGCCCAATTCCCCAGCACTCAAGTATATACATGTGCCACATTTATACGCCGCGTGTGTGTGCCCACATGGCCCCTCTCTGGCCCTTCCCTGCCCGTGTGGAGTCCTGCCCCAGGTGGGTGCAGTTCCCCCTCCGCAGCCCCCGTGCCTCCTCGGGCAGGCTCTGCACCTCCCTGGAGGACCCAGGCCCACCGGTGCCCATGGGCCCGGCACTCACAGCCACCGGGCTGACTGTGACCCAATGGACAGAGTTCCCCAAAGTCAGCAAGGCCTTGTTACAAAGCACAGACAGGTTTTCTAGGATGTATTTTTTTTCTCACTTTTGAAGTGTTTCTTTAATTTTGCATCCTTTTATAGCCAGTCAGGAACAAATACATTACCATTTTAGTTTTACTTATAATTTTTTTATTAAGTTGGTTTTGTTACATTCCCAGACTTCTTTCTATAGAATAATAAAACAAAAAAAAATCAAAAGCTTTGATTAAAAAGCAGCTCCTCATCATTTATTGTTATCATCATCATTATATTATGATCATAATTATGATTATCAGTGGCTTGACTAGGGTGAAAAGCATCCTGGATGCCATAGCATGACAAAGGCAGATGGTGCAGCTGTTAAAAGACATACATTGACACATCTGCAGGGAAAAGCACTAACTTGTGAAGAAGTTTCCTTTCATCAGTGCTGTAGAAAGAAAAGACGAAGCATTGTATGAACAAGACAAAGAATGGAAACAGAGAACCAAAAACAAAGAAGAATGAGTGACTGGTAAATTAAAAGTCAGTCCTGCAAATGTGACGGGGACATTTTTCTCCCCCAACATACAGAAGAAAATTAAATGATTTTATGATTTCAGCACACAGGGAGTGGTTCAGTGTGCCTGCATGGCTCCACGGGTGAGCAGTGTTCTAGCAACAAGGTACTGGCTCTGCTCAGCTGAGGGGCTCTCAGCACTCAGGGGAGCAGCTGAACATGGATTCCAGGACAAATCTGCAGAAAACTGTATTTGAATAAATGGTCACAAATCTGGGAAGAAAACTATTCATGTTATGGTACAGATAAGCCATCTGCCATATGGATATAACAGAATTATATACCCCTGAAATGTCTGAAACTGGCAAAAAACCTCTCAAGTACTATGAAATAATGCTAGCTTTTTCTTCTCTCACCTGTTTCCGCTTCCTTTGCTTGGTTGCTAAAACCCTGACAGAAAAAGAGACAGAGCCTTGGGCTTGCACCTATACTGCTTTGGCTTTTAACTCGACCTCCGGCAGAGGCACCACGGGTTTTGCATGGAGAGGATGTCATGCAGCCGGCTGGAGTGTGTGAGCAGCTCCTGGCATCCCGGAGCTTCCCTCAGCATCTGAGCAACCTCTGAGCACAGCTCCATCGCCGCTCCTCCTCGGGCTGCTGTCCCCAGGGTACCACTGCAAACACAACCAGACACCACCACCTGCCAGCTCTCAGCAGGGACTCAGCAGGCACCTTCACGGGGTTTTCACAGTAAGTCTTTATTAATCCTGTTCTGTTAAATGACATGCAATACTGGTCAAAAGGAAAAAGAAGAGTGGAAAAGTTTTGAGTAGAAAACAGATATGAGTTCTTCTTGTGCAATGGTGTTTAAACTAGAAATGCTCTCTGCTCTGCTTGACGAAGTCTTTTAGTGCAGTTCATGTTACTCTTCAAGCTGAAAATCCAGCACTTCTTTGTGAAGTGAGGTAAATCTCCTAAAGCACTGCTGTCTAAAAATAGGAGAGTTTCTCACTGACTGTCACAGTTCATTTGTGCAAGTGATTAATAGGAAGCATGCCATGGCCGGACAATGCACAAGTTTTCACTTGAGCAGCACGCTGGTTTCCTCCATCCTTACCTGACATGTCCCATTCAGTTGAGAGAGCTGTCAAACCACGTTGTGAAAGCTGACGTTGGGAAGGGAGCCGTTACACCAGACTCAAGCTGCCGTGCACCCTGACACTCCCAGTTACCAAACCCTCAGCAGCAGCTGATGCATCCACAGCCCCTGCCTGGTGGGCCGGAGGCGGTGCAGGGGGCTGTCACTGCATGTCCCCTCTGCTGCTGCCCGGCTCCGACAGGGTGACAGGGTACCACGCATGTTCAGGTGGCCAGAAGTCGCCGACCTACCAAGCCAGCCTCCCAGGGGGGTGCGATGGAAAACACAAATGGAGCAAGGGCAGTCACGCAGCAAACTACATCTCAGCACCTCCCTGAGCAGATGTGCCAGGTGAAATTCAGTATTGATAAATGTTAAAATGATGGACATGCAGGGAACAGTCTGAATTGTACAGAGACCCTGATGAGCTGTGAAATCTGATCACTGCCACTCAGGAATGACAACTTGGAGTTATAATAGAAGTAAGAAAATGTCAACTCGGTACTCGTAAGTTGCCGAAAAGAAAGTTCCCTGCCAGAAATTGTTAAAAGTAACACTATGCTATTATGCATCTGATGATGAACCCAAAGGTGCTGGTGTCGTTGCAATGCTGCTCTCCAGCTTCACCGAAAGGTCCTGGCAGCTGGGGCAGACCTCAGCGGCTGCAGTGAAGGCAAGCATTGCCTCGTCCTTGCGTGGGGCGAGAGGGACAATCAGGGACCGTAGCCCGGGCAGCTTCCCCTCAGACCCCAGGGAGGTGATGGAGCAGATCCCGCTGGCAGCCAGACCCAGGTGTGTTGGAGGCTTGGGGACAGCCAGCATGGGTTTACCAAAGGCAGATTATGCCAAAGCAACCTGATAGCTTTCTGTGTGAGATGGCTGGCTCTGTGGATGAGGGGAAACGAGTGAGCAATGGATATTGTTTTTCCTGACTTTAGCAATGCCTCCAGCATTGTCTGCCACAACACCCTGGAAGCCAAAGCAGGGACATACGAACTGGAAGGGTGGAATGCAGGATAGGTAAAACCAGGCTGTACAGCAACCTGATTGACTTTGATGTTATCCCTTCTTTGAGCAGGCAATTGGACCAGAGGCCTCCGGATGTCCCTTTCAGCCTAAATTAATCTGTGATTCAAAGAGGCGAACAGAGAATAGAACTAAATAATGAGTAAATTGAAAAGGAGTCCTCAAACTGTGAAAGAGAGAAATGAATGAAAGGAAGTACTAGGGTTCTGGAAGAAATAACCAGCATGGAGAAAGCAACTAATCTCCTTGCTCTTTCTTTTGTGCAAGAACTGGGAAGATCAAATAAAAATATCAGGCAACAGTCCTGAAGCAACAGAAGTAACGTGTAAATAAATGGTGCTTTTTGCTGAGATGGACTGTTACAGAGACCAAAAGTATAGATAACTGAGAAATCAATAAGACAAATTCTTGGAAGAAAATTCCACTGAGAGCCTTTAACCTAAATGCAGAGAGCATTTAGCCTAAGCGTAGAGTGGTGGATAGCAGGAGATTACACTGTGGAAAACAGCCACTCAACACCCGCCCTGCCCACGGAGGGAGACGGGCTGTGGGGCTAGATGGACTGTCTGTGTGACGCAACGCAGACTCGCTCACCATCTGTGTTGCACTCCAACATCTCCTCCTGTGCATCACCAGCTCATAACCCTGTAGATACACTGGCTCCTCTCATCCACCCAGGCTCAGCCTCCCACCACAAGGACTATGGTTTTTTTATCCCAGGGAAATGTTGCTAACTCCCTCACTTGCACCTTGAAGGGATACTGCGAGATCCATGGATGCCATTTTTGACCTGCACTTGAAACTAGCTGCAGCTGTGAATTTGTTTGTGATTCACCTGACATGTTGACTTTTCAAAAATGTCCAGTGTTTCACCCTCCCTGGCATTTCAGGGTACGTATTTTGGGGAGCAATAGCCCACCCCAGTCACTGCCTGTGAGTGTTGAGCCCTGGGCAGCAGCAGGCAGCCCCCTGTTCTTGAAATGGAGATGAGAAAACAGACACAAAGACAAAATTGGGGGGGATAGTTCTTAAATAATGTGAAAATTCACCTTTTTTTCCTGCATCCTCTCTCTACATGGATGTTTTATCATTAATTTGCACTCAGTAAAAATTGAGGCTTTTTTAGATGACTGGCATCTGTGAAAATGAGATTTCTTCAGTAAACTTCCTTTAATGAAACCACAATAAGTGAGGGACCATTTTAATGCACTGATGTGCACAGTTGGCTTTCAAGCAAAGTGGCCAGCACTTGCACTTTTGCAGTGTGATTGAAGAGCTCAGGTGCACAGGTACAGTGCTGATTATTTGTCTATTAATTAATACTCCAGGCAACACATTTCTTTTAATTATACCACATATGACAGCTGTTGCCAGGAGCCAAAGGATTTCATGATATCAAGCACTCTTAGCACTCACCCTTATTTAGTTGCATTTTGAGCCTAAGAACTAGAGGAAATCTTTGTGAGTGGCTGTGAGGAGTCACACTGGGCAGTGATGGTGAGCGTGGGTTTGCACTGTGCATGTGGTGTGCCATGACTTAAAAAGAGGCAATTCAGAAGCACCTGACTTGCGAGTGAAATATTGCGAACTGATGGGAAGATCCTTCTATCAGGTGCTGAGGGACAGAAACCATCCCTGCTCCCAAGGCAGAGGCTGATCAGTCCAAGAGGCACTGAACGAAGTGGTTTCTGGCAGGGGAGGCACTGCACTGCACTGCACATCCAAAAGGCCGATTTAAAATAGCTGAAAACTGACACCGGGCCTTATTTTCCTTCTGCAGTTTTAAACGCATACAAACCTCTGACACATCAGAGTTTTACGTCCACACGTGCACAGAAGGAAATTCTGTCACTAATCCCAAGGTAAAGGGTGGGTCTGTTCTAAAAAATTAATAGCTATTAGTGGCCTTGACTTCCCTCTCCATTTATTACAGCATTTCTGTGATCTCACATCAGGATACACTTTTTTAGTTGGCTGGTTGTGCGGGTTTTGCCTGGCGATAAGATTCTGGGATGGCATCCAAATGGTCTCACACTGAGGCCTCTGCTCTGAGGTTTCCAAGGGAACCAAAGCCCAGATCACACTCCCCGTAGAAGTCGGCAAGTTTGGGGAGGAAAGACCTAGTGCTAGTGAGAGAAGCTGGACACCTCTGGCTTTATGGCATTGTCACAGGTACAACAGGGTCTCCATTACCGTTTCCAAAGCCTGGAAGGGGGAGAAGGGAGATTATACATCACCTCCTCTCCCACCAGCCCCTCCTGGGTCTGCATGAGCCTGGTACAAGCCATGTCTTTGGAGGCTCCAGCTCTCCCCGCCATGCCGGGTTCCCTGTGGCACCCACCCTGCACAGGTGCTTTGGGGCCTCTCTGCCCTCTCTGACATGGCTGTGGGCTCCCTGCACAAAGGGCTGGCTGTCCAGGGCAGCTCCGTAGGGAAAGGAGACAGCCCTGGGAAGCTGAGGCACCTGGAGAATTGCCAACAGAGGCTGATGAGGGAAGTAGGACTTTGCTCTTCACACACTTCCTTTGCTGGAGATGTCTTTTTGCCATAAACTCCCACTGCACTCCTTTTTCAAAAAGCTGTGGCCAAACTACTGGAACACAGGACTTTATGGAAAGGCAAGGAGGTCCGAACCCTCCTGGACCTGTCCTTCCCTCTCCAGACATCAGCTATTTGGGTAATCACAGACATAGCCGGGACCTTTGGGGCTGTTTTTGCAGGTACCCTACATCCTAGGAGACTGCAGCACTATGCTGCAGAACTATGGCCAAGCTACTGCTTTAGGAAGAAAATCTGGGCAAAGCGCAGACACGTTGGCCTTCCCTGGAGGAAAAAGCAGCCCTTGGTGCTGCAGCACCCTGTCAGTAAAGCCCCTACAAGCAGGGGCTGGGAGGGCGGCTGTGGAGCAGCGCGCTGGCAAACGGTGGCTGCAGGCATCTCCTTGAGGCACTGCACTTCTGCAAACAGAATTTAAATGGTGCACTGCATGAGACACCCATGGAGAAGCAACCATTACGGCAGTCCCTGTTGCACACTGAGTGCTGGGGGAAAACAGGACTGCACTTGGGGCTGTATATCTATTGTGCGGTACAAACAGCAGCTGAGAGCCCCTCGGTGGTATGACTGACTCTGAACTGCCCTCTGCCTTCATACAAAGGCTGCCATGGATTTTCAGCCTGAATTATTATTTTGAATGAAACAGAATAACAGAACATTATTATTTGTTTCCAGTAGGCAAAATCTCTGGCCAAGAGCACTGTGCATCTCTCTTCTGTGACCTTCCAGAAAAATTCAGCATTTTCCTCCCTGGAGAAATAGGCTGACTGGAGGCAGGTCTGACAGCGGCAACTAAAAGCATGCTGCTTCACCATGCTGCTCCTTACAAAAGCACTGCTGCGGTAATTCCCTGCCGCTGACCCCACTCCAGCCCGAAGTCTTGCACGCCATGGACACCATGGCTGGTGCTCTCCAAGCGGCTGGAGGTCCTGATGCCCTCTACCTCGAAATGCCCCAGGGAGCCTTTTCCTGCCGAGGGCAGGCAGCTTCCCCACAAAGATCACAGGATTCCCCCCCCCAGCTCCAGGGCAGGGTGGCTGGAATCAGTCCAGGAGGACCCCAAAGCAGCTGGGTGGCAGGCAGTGTCCTCACCATGCTGAGCCACCAGTGCTGAAGTTGTGGTCCAGGGAGAGGTCAGACACAAACCACTGCTCCTCCTGGTAGCACAGGGCTATGGGAACCAGCCTCGTTTGAAAGAGACCCACCACAGCAGGTGGAAGGTGAAAACGACTCTTCTCTCTTTGTCTGAAAGCACAAAATGAGGCACAGGGCTGATGTGAGCAGAGAGCTTTGTGCTGGCTGCTCCATGCCGGGCTGCAAGCAATCTCCTGGCATGATGGAAAAAGCATTGCCAAAGTGACAAGGCACACGAGCTGGTTTTGCATAGAAATAAATGTATAATGTTCTGAGGCAGTAATGTGATAGTAGCATCTGTTGTACTCAGCACCTGCAGCTGCAGTGAAGGACACCGCAGCAAGGTATCTCTCCAGAAGATGCTGACACTGGCTGGAGGAGGTCCATCTCTTGTCTTGCTCTGGACTGGACAGGCTGCTGAGACGCTGACTAGAGCTGGCACCACAGCAGCTCACGCCAAAGTTTGCCTTCGTACATCAAGCAGTATGCCAAGAACAATCATTACTTCATGATTAGGAGTCTCATTTGGTTTTGGAAATGCCTCTCCACACCTGCAAAATAGAAGTATCCCTAGAATTGCAGAGATTAATATGATGCAATAAGACATTTGGCACAACCTGCTGCAAAGCTTATGCCAGTCTTCAGAAAATGAGCTCACTGTGCCGTGTCTTCCTGGGCTATTCTGAACAGCTCTGCATGGCATAACCATTCTTAAAACTACCTTTCCCTCCAGTTAGTCAAACTATTTGGCTGATGTTCTTAGCAGTAGCTGGGAAAGGGAGTAAATAGCTTTCCAAGCTGTCTTGTTAGTCCAGCATGCCTCCGTTTGAAGGCATTAAAGAATTGCTTAGGATGAAAATACATCTCTGATGTGAGCAAGAGAGACTTGCTCCTGCCTGCCCCCCCCAACAGACTCCTATATGCTCTGCAAGACCCTGGCAGGATCCCAAAGCAGAGGTAGGCAGTATAGCATGGATGAAAGCTCATCTCTGCTGCATGTATGACATTTGCTTCCTCGGGTTCACTAGTTTTATTTCTGTTGCTCCTGTTTATCAGCAGAGTAGTAGTCCAATCTTTGTTTCTATTTATTTTAAACCAGGCCTCCTCCCCTCAGTGCTGTAAGACATCACAGGGCTGTGAACGTTGCTTCAAGCCTCACAGAAAATTATTTAGCAACACTACAAATCCATACCTCCTGAACTAACAGCAGGGAAGAGGCTTGCCATGTGAAATATTCAGGGCAGTACTAGGGGTGCAGTGGTAAGCTGCGCTCTGGTGCAGCATGGCCAGTGTGGTCACGGGTGTCAGTCAAGCCACCTGCGGCCCCAGAGCGATGGGCTGGGGTTGTGCCTGGCCCTGCTGAAGGCCGGCACTGACCCACACACAGCCGGCTGTTGGGTCAGCACTGGGGATGGCTTCTGCCAGGGAAGGGGAGGTGGGGAGGAGGACGCACCATCGCTGAAGAGTAAATGCCACAAAACCACCGCAGAGAGTGGGCTCCCAACTTTGCTTCTCTGAGAGGGCAGCTGAGGGCAGGATACAGCCCCAAGTACAACAAGGAGGTATGGCTGTCTGTCCGTGGAAGGGCAGCTCATTCACTGCAGTTACGGGGGGTGGGGGGGGTTCTGTCTCTACATAAGACCAGACGGAGCTGGGAAGGAGAAACTGGATATACAGGGAAGACTGGGATGCCTGATCTGCATGTGTCCAGTTACAGCTTGACTCATTTGCCCTTCGTTTAGGTTCCTCAGTTACAGTCTACTCAATTTCTTCCCTTATTGACTAGCCCCACTTCCAAATTTGATCAGTTTTGGCACTCACACTCTTCTCCTTGGCTGCACTCATGCTTCTGGGTCTTTGGAGCTGAATTACAACCATTTTTTCTGGTTGTTCTCCCCGCCCCCCATCATCCTGGAAAGTCCCATGACTAGCAGTTACTGTCTGTCACTGTCGTGGTGGCAATCGAGCCCTTCCTTATATCTCTATTTCTCCCAACAGCATTTAAGGAAGGCCAGGTAACATTCACAAAGCATTTGCATAACCTTAAAGCCCAAAGAGTCTGGATGAATGTGCATTGGTGGGGCGTGGGGAGGACGTTTCTCAGGACATAAGGGACAGACTTAACCTTCTCTTCACTCTCTCAAGAGTGTTTGAACATCTGGTAATGCCCCAGGGTGTTGCACCAACTCTGTGTCCACATTTGGGGAACACAGGTGAAGAGGTTCATTTCCAAACATAACAAAGTTAGTAACTTGGTGCTGCTGCAGACAAATGCAGATGCCCCAAAGGAAAGTGCAGGTTGGTGGCATCAGACATCCGCCCGCCGGCACGTGCATGATCGCCAGGGGCCAGGGCTGGCAGAGGAGCCGCTCGCCCTCCCCAGCAGTGGACTGCGGGGGGGTGACCTACTTGTACAATGGCGAGCAGCTTGGGCTGCCGCGGTGTCCAGCAGCTGGAGGTCCCACTGCCGGCGGCGGAGGAGCCTACCTGCGCATGAACCTCACCTTCGAGCTGAGCCAGTTCCGAGGGAGCCGTGAGCCCCTGGGTGCTGCTGCCTCTGGGTGCTACTACCTGTGTGCAGCAGCACCTGGGCGCGAGGTCTGGCTGCCGAGGGGCTGGGAGACCATCTCGGAGGATAGGTCAGGGCACGTCCGTACAAACAGAGCACTGAGGAAGGACAGTGGTCTGAGCGGGACCCTGAAGGAGGGTCACCTCCGCTCCTGGCAGCTCTGGCACCATGGTGCTGGCAGTGGCGTGGATACCCAAGTGCATCTCATGACTGTGGGGATTTTATGGGGGAGAGGGAATGGCACCTGTGCTCTCTGGAGGCGTGGAGGTCCTGCTAGCTGAGCTATGCCAGGGAGGGGGGAGCCCTGCCAGGCCACGTGCAGTGAGCCGGGACCAGCCCCCTGAGGCCAATGTTGCCAGAGTGAGAAGGATGGAATTCCGAGCCCCAGTCAACAAATGGCATTATTATCTCCTGGCAGTACTGCGCTAACAACAGCTAATTAAAAAGGATATGGATTAGCCATAAATGAAGCAGAACGCCCTGTATGCATAAGACGGTGTGAGTAACACCTTCATCACCTCCTGTCCAGCAGCCAGGAGAGCTTACACAGGCCTCTCTGGGGCCAAACAGCACCTCCTGGCCCTTTCCTGTGTGTCATACCCCAGCTAGAGATCACTGCCTCCGCAGCGGAGACACCAGCCCTGTGATCCCCACCAGGCTGTGCCATCCTGCACAGCGAGACACCGGAGCAGAGGGAGAAACAGCCTCCGGCAGCCAGGAAGCAGGTCTGCTAGAGCCTAGCAGCGATGTCCCCAAATCAGGGACACACAACCTTCCACGGGCACCACTGCAAGGGCAGCTGTGCACACTGACAGTGTGTGTTTGCCTATACAGCAACGAGCAGTGGCCCCAAGGGGCGATGAGAATTTGGGGATGAAGTTTTAACATATAAGCAAACAAAGAGACCCCAAAAGTAAGAATCCATCAGTAGCCATAGTAATGCAGTTTGCTGCGCAGATGCATTTTGCAATTTTAAAACAGCATTTGTTTTGTCATGTTTCTCATCACCATTAGTACATAATGGGACACTGTACATCAGTTTAAATGAATTCATAATGAGCACTGTAGCAAATCTATTGAACAGGAGATAAATAGGTGATTACTGTGACTCTGCCCTGATGGATAGGGTTGCTCAGGGAGTTTTGTGCCGTTTCCATAACTTTTTACGGCCATACCATAAATCACAGCAGACAGAGTGACCCATTAGCAGCTGTAACCAAAAGAGAAGAGGACTAACTTTAGGGAATAAAACTCAAAAGGCTGACAATGCCAGATGCCTGCTGACACAGATCAGAGAAAATTGATGTGGTGTGAAGATGTGGTGTGAAGACTTGAGCCATCAGGACCCTCCTAAGGAAGCAATGTGAAGATGCCACAAGATAAGGGAGAGAAGTAAAGGGCTCAGGATTGGTGCTACAGGGCACGTTTGGGGAGGATAATAGACACATTCCAGGAAAGGTGCATCCTTCAGGCCTTTTCTCCAGGGCTTGAAGGTAGCAAAGTAAGACTAAATTAATACTACGGAAAAAAAGGGAAAGAGCACGGAGGTACTGTCTACTTTTACACAAAGGTAGAAGAAATCAAATGAGTGAGAATTTAGCAATGGGAACTGGAACATCAGTAGGTAAAAGGATGGGAAGTGGCCAGAAATGAATTATTCATTCCCGAGAACAGCAACTGAGTTGATTATAGGGTCAGTGAATAGGGCAGCTGCTTGACAAGCAGGGGAGGGAGTGCAGGCAGGAAGGAACAAGGAAATGATTGTGTACTTCTGCCAAGAGCTTGGGGGCATTGGGCTGTGGGGACCTGAAATTCTGGAATGGCATATGAGGGCTGGTACTTTGGGTAGAAGGAACACAATGGAAAAGTTATGATGGCTAGGACATAGTCTGACCTACTAGCATGAGAATAGGTGGTATGAGTAGGAGGTGCTGGGGACAAACTACTTCAAATAAATGTCAGCCATCTGTACCATTTAAAAAAAAAATAATTTGTGGTATCTTAAGAAAAGACAGCAGCATGTTGCAAACCAGGAATCTATAGGAACTACTGTGTAATTAATAGGTGCAATATGTATTGTGTAGGACAATAGTTCCAAGAAAAGCACTCCACAATACGTATATCACATTTCAAAGCATGAGAGGAGTCTGGTAAAGCTGTCATTCAACTATGTACTAAGCAGGACAAAGATAAAATAAAGAAAAACATTCCAAAGTACCCTCTAAATACAAAAAAAACCTTCAATTTCAGACAGCTTAACTGTTTCATTGCAATTTCAAAGTCACTAAAACATAATCAAAACCACAATTCAACTGTCTTAAGAAGTGATAAGAAAGAAGGGGAGTTCCTAGAAAGAGCTTGGCTGACTCATTTGCACTTTGATACCAGCTGGAGAGCTGATATCAAATGATGGTAGCAATGAAAACCATGGGACAATACCCAGGGAAGCAGAAACATCAGCTCAGCCGCCGCAGCAGGGACGTGCCTTGGGGAACTGTCCTGTGCTGGCAGGAAGGGGACTCAGACCAGGCATAAGCTCACATCATAGAATCATAGAATAGTTTGGGTTGAAAGGAATCTTTAAAGGCCATCTAGTCCAACCTCCTGCCATGAGCACGGACTGATCTTCAACTAGATCAGGTTGCTCAGAGTTCCGCCCAGCCTGACCTTGAATGTTTCCAGGGCTGGGGCATCTGCCGCCTCTCTGGGCAACCTGTGCCAGTGTTTCACCAGCCACATTGTAATAAAGCTCTTCCTTATACCTAGTCTAAATCTAGACTGTCTCAGCCTACTGTCTGAGATTTTTTTCTCATTCAAAATTTTGTAATAAAACCACTGGATTGTTTGCTGTGCTGTAGTGCTCTTCCACTGTCCCTCCGAGGTGCTGAGGCATTGCTCATGTAGCTCTGACAGGGAGGGGTGCTATTTCTCTGGATATAAGGAATCCCAACAAGGTGCCACGGACATGCTCCTGCCTCTGGTAAAAAGCAGCACTGGAAATCTGTCAGAGATGTTTCGGGTACGTAATGGTGAGACTTTGCTGTAGAGCAGGGATGGTGTGTGTCTGAAGAGACCTTCCTAACACTGGACACTGTATCGTGAGAAACTTCAGACATGGGGAACAAATGGCACAAATGATAATGTGGACTGGTTGCAGGATATGTGGCATAATCACTGGTCCAAAGAGTAAGAACTGTGTTATTTTGGAAAATAGCATGGGCAGCGTGGAAAACTTGAAATCATGAAAAGTAACTGGACTGCGTGATCACGACTTGAATCGGTGTGCCTAAGGCATGGCTCATAAAGACACACTAAAAAATCAGGACTGTCACTGTATGGGCCTTATCAACACCTGTAATTTTGTATATAATGCTAAAATTTCATGTCTGAGAAAGACAGACTCCCACAGGAATGAAAGTGGAGAAGAGTTGATTGTAGTCAGTGAATGACTGGACTTAATCAGCCAGAATATATGTAACAGAAGAGCTTATGCATGGATTCCTGCAGCACTTTTGACCACAGTTCCTGTCCTGTGGTAGGTCCTGCACAAATACAGCTCTAAATAAACATACGGTGCCTGACTGGAAGAGCAGGGTGATGGGGCAGCACAGTTGGAGTGCAAGCCACATGCCTAAGCACTTGGAGATTCAAGGGAACAGCGATGCAATGCACCAGCCTGCTGACCATCATAACTCTGTGAGGCAGAAAAAGGCATTCAAGCAGAAACAGAGACAGATAATGAAGTTGCCTCTCAGAGCCTTTACTGAATACATCCCAAACTAAGGAATAGTACAAGAGAATCATAAGAGAGATTGCTTGAAAAGTTGGCAATGTGGTGCTGAAGACTGCTATCATGAGCCATTTGAGATGGGAGCTTGCATCTCACTGGCAAGGGAGTGACAGACAGAGAGGGGACTGGGTGCCAGGAGCCCTGTATGTGATGACAAGCAGCTTATGCTTCATATGACAGAGAAATGGGTTCCAGTGCAGCAATTTAAAGAGAGAGATGACACGGAGTAACACAGAGCTCTTTCCAACAGCTTTCTGACCAGACTCTACTGCGCCAGGATTGCACATGTCAAGGCAAGAGAAAGGGACGTTGCAAGCACATGTGAGAGATAAGGAAAGCTTCAGCTAGGACCTGGGCTGCGTGAATGACCGCTGCCTGCTAGAGGTGTGATAGAAGAATCCTCCGTGTTTGGTTGTGGGAAGGTGAGAGGACAGAGCCCTTCAGCAAGAGGCAGGTCTGGAGCAGAGGGTGCATCTGTGAGTCATCAACCAGCATGGATGAATTTGCCGCAGATGAGGTTCACAGGGCTGAGGGCGGAGGGAAAAAAGCTGGACTCAAAGTTGATGAGGAGAGGAGAAGTATCCTCCAACAGACCTGTTTAGGAGACAGACCTGTTAGAGGAGAGTAAGGAGACAGAGCTAAGAGGCTGAAATACCAAAAAATTTGACATAAAATAGACTAACTGACAGTCTTCAAGGTGGTTGAATAGTAAAGGGGGAAAACAAACAGGAAAGGGTTGAAAGGTTCCAGTGGGTTGTAGGGTCCTATCAGCAAAGTCTGTCTTGACTCTTGTCATCAAATACAGATGCTCCCCTATAGACAGCTGGTGCCTTAAACATGCTGAGTGTTCGAAAATGTCACCCTGCCACTGTTTCATGCTCTGGTCTCATGGAAGAGTTTAAGAATCTCCCTCTATTCTTTAGAGAATAATTCTGTATCCTTTACAGATGGCTAGGAACACCACGTGTAATATGTGCTTTAAGTATTTGTTTATTCTTATTTGAGTGGTGCTTTTGATGTAGGTCTATCCATTACTTAAAAGCCAATAAGTTGGAAAAGGATGAAAGAAAGTGAAATGGTCTGTATCATATAATTCTGTACAGTATTTGTGTATGCTGAATATTTCATTTATTCTGTAATCTGCAGATGGTTTGAAATTGAAAAGCTGGGCTATTCCAGTGGCAGCCCTTTTGTTCTTGGAATGCTTGGCTTATTCAAGCAAAGCAAGCAAACACTTGATTAATGGCAACATCTATCTTTAAGGAAAAAAGGTTGTCATTAGACTGAGCTATTGTACAATTCTAAAATGTTTTAACATTGTGCTTTACATGGCAGGAGCTTGAGTGGGTTTCTTTCTTCTGGTGAGATCAAATCAAGTCTGGGGGATCTTCACCGCCCTCTTGGTGGGGTGGGGAGAGCCCAGGAGCACTGGCAGTAGGGAGTAGGGAATAGCTGCAAGTTCAGACCCTCCTCACAGCTGAGTACACAGGGCACCATCCAGGGCCCACAAGGGCCCTTGGTGGAAGAAGGGCTGGACCCAGGGTACCTGTCTAGGGAAAACCCAGGGTGCAGCTTGCCTAGAGAGACACCTGCAAGGGCAGATGGGTGTGATGCTTGGCCTCAAAAGAGTAGTCCTCTGGGCTGGAAATGAGAGAGCCTGGTCAGTTAATGAGGGAAGAGAAGAAACAAGTGAAAGGAAAATACACCAAGCAGAGGGATGATGGACTGGGCCAGTGTGTAAGAGCATGGGACTACAGACAGCCCCACCCCAAGTCCGTGACAGCAGCTGGAGCAATGCAGCGCTGCCATTTCCAGGGGTAAATCCAGAGCAGCCCCTCCTGTTCAGAGCTGCAATCAGAGGAGCAGGGCCGTCTCGCCCTCCTGTCGTGGCCCTGGGAGGTGCAGCTCAGCAGATGCTCAGGGCAGAGGCAGCAGAGCCTGGCTCCTGCTGCACACACAGCACAGCCCGCTGCAAAACCTACCTGAGGGGCTTGGCTTCTCCAGCCTTCCTCTCTAGCCAACAGAACAACTACAAACTGTCCAGGGCAGAGTTTCCAACTTTTTTCATACCACAGCACAACTGGCTCATTGTTTCCGCTAAAAATTTCTAAAAAGGTCATTTCTCAGCAGTGGATTTCCTAAACCTGAGCTCATCCCAGCATGGCTGCAGCAGGGGAGCATCCGTGTGGCAGCAGGTAACTTGCCGCCCACCCTCAGCAGCGTGTGTGCCAAGGCAGGGTGTCTTCCAGCAGCAGGCCCCTGCAGGCAGCCCGGACCCCGGTGGGGCCCTGCCTGCGGCACCCTGAGGGGCTCTGGGGCTTTGAATGGCTGGGCTCCATCCAACACAGCGCTCCCTCTGATCCGAGTGCTCAGCCCTCAGATTCTGCTTTGATGAGAAAGTCTTTACTCACTGGAGTATTCCTGGAAATCTGCTGTTGTTTCCAAAATACACAGCTTGCCTGAGCTTTCCCAGAAAGGCAGGAGGAGAGTGTAGGTTTAGAGAACAAGCTGTACTTTCCTCCTTCCATATGCAAAATGGTTTGTGACCCTGAGAAAAACAATTGAACAGTGGACATTTGAAGACGATATTTAAAACCCTTTTAATCCTAGTGGAAAAAGTTACATTATAGAGGATGAACAAATGGTTTTTTTCCATGGATGATTTTTTTCTTTTTTTTTGGTTTCTTGGTAAACAAGGAACTTTTTGCTTTCTTATTTTAAGACAATATGCAGAATTTAGCCTTTTTTGTTACAGTGATCAGAAATGGAGTTAAAATTCAGCATGAAAGGGCAGAAGATTAATTTTTCACTGAGAGAAATTTGCATATGCCTATATGCATATGCAAATATGCATAGCGCACCACTGGAAGCTTACTAACCCTACCAAGAGCAGCACAGCCAGTGCAGCACTGACTCCTTGTCCATTGGTGCGGGCACTGCTGCGGCTCTCAAATACACTTCTGGATGCTGGGGCATGAGCTGTCAGAGAGGAACACAACGAAGAGCACCATCACCCCCATCTACTGCAGAGGTCTTTGGGATGGGAGGGGTCGGTACCTCCACTTGTGTTGCAGGATGTGGCCTCCTCTCTAGCTGGGCCCTTGCACCCTGTGGCAGCTGCAGGGCTGCCAGGGCAGGAGGCTCTCCCGGGGGCTGCTCTCCCCGGAAGCTTATCACTCCTGCGGCAGCGCAAGGGGCCAGGCAGAACCACAGGGAGCCTGTCCATGTTGGCTGGGACCGACAGCCACATCCCTTTAGCCTGCACACATCTGAACTGCTGCAGTCTGAATCCAGCTCTCTCACCATTGCAGAAGAAGTCTCTCCTTGGGCAAGGGGTAGAGTCAGGGATCCCATCTCCACCAGAACTGCTCCTCTGGATGCTGTGCAGCAGCAGACGGCACTGCCACTTCTACAGGTGCTTCCCCTGGTTTCACAAACCGACCCAGTGATCAGCTCAGCATCGTTTATCTCTGCCCAGCTGAGGAATCCTAGCTTCCAGGAGGCATGTCTGTCATTAGGCCTAAAATACAGGATTTTGCAGTTAGGTGATGAAAGCGAACAGCGCTAACACCTCAGTCGCCAAGTTTGCAACATCTTCATACTAGAGATGATGTTTCAGGTTGTGAAATGGGCATTTCCTTTCTAAGCAAGAACTGTCATTCTGTCTGTCCTGAAAACCGATGTTAACTCCCAAGGCACTCCATCTGAGGGGCTGTGGACAGATACGACAAAGAGAGAAGTCAACACTCACACAGATTTACAATCCAAATAGACCATAATTACGAGAAGACAGAACGAAAAGGTGTACAAAATCAAAAGAAGGATGAAGGGAACAAATGGTTTGGAAAAATGACTATTCGTCTGTCAAAAACTGTCCATTTTGCCTTTCTCACAGCACTGTGCTGAGTTTTCAGGCTTTTAGAAGCAGTAAGATTTAAGGAGCATACAGGATTAGTGCAATGCAGGAATCTGAACAGAAGAGACTGAGTCAGGGCAGCTGGAGTCTGCACGAGAAGAACCTGAACTGACAAAGACAGACCTGGTATGTCCATTCTGATATGTTTATGATAGAGGGAAAAGAGGCTGCAGAAGTTGCATTTTCCACCTCACAGGTTTTATAGGATTTTAGGCAATGTCCGTTGGATTTTACTGAGTGGAAAGGACTTGTACATCTTTGATTATTGCAGTTTCTGAGAGACGGCTGCTCAAATCTGTTCAGACTCCTGTGTTCAGAAGTCTGTTCATAATTTTTCATGCAAGCTGATGAACTTCAGCTAAGGTCAAAGTACACATAAGAGGGGAAAAAAGTGTCAGCTAGTAGAAGATGGAGTCAGTAGTTTTAGCAGTAATCACAGAAAAGTGCAGTGGGCAGTGCAGGAAGTGGCATAACCCTCCATACTATAGCTCAGCTTTTGCTGGACCAGGTAAAACTGAGAGATAAGAAAAAAGCCAGAAAACAGCTGTTTCTCACCGGTTAACTCTACTGATTTCTGCAGAGTTAGCATTACTTTAAGTGAAAATGCACCTTTAAGTAAAGGTGAAATACAGTCCATAAGGAAGCGTAACTCCAAAGGGAAAAGCTAACCATACGCTGCCTTACCAGCAGCAACCTGCTGCCCTTCGATCTCTGTGCCGTGGGGTTGCAGACTTCTCCCTGCTCATTCACTGGCCAGTGCTGAGCTGAACTCAGCAAAAACAGTACCAACAGACCTTGCTAATGAAAAGTTAAGCTGCCCATTAAATCTTACCTGTTGTGCTACAGATACGGAAAAATAAACTTATAAAATGAAATCACTACAAACCAATTTCCCACTGGTGTTTTGGTTTTTTTTTCTCTCTGTGGAGAGAAAACTGTCTCTAGAGAAGGGAGAAAGAATGTTTAAGTGTTGATTTTAACATGGAGAAAAATGGGATGGTAATTCATTTTCAGAAACACTCTTGGTGAAAGACTCCATCACAGTCAGACAATACTTACAACAAAAAGCTGGGCAGAATGCCACAGCACTCACCAGATGCGTGCTTTTCTCAGTCTCAAGGGTACAAGCACATGGAGTAGACAGAAGAACAAGTTAAAAACTTCCCTGTAACGCCGTGGCCAGACTATGTCCAAAGGGCATGTACTCTTCATCTCCCCGCAAATCCGGAAGCGCTGGGGAACATCTCACAAAGATAACCTTGCTGGTTCCCCGAAGCCCCACACAGGGACACAGCCAGGAGCGGGCTGCGTGCTGGCCAGTGCCTTTTGCTGGAAGCCTGGGGACCAGAGCGAGCTGTTTGGTGGGCTGCGTCTGGCCTGTGAATTATGCGTTTGCTGTTCCCCATTTGTATAGTATTTTGTTTCATTTTACACTATGTTATTTTGGTCCTACTTCTGTAGGATATTCTTCATTTAAAAGTGTCATGTTTTCATCCCTCAGTTCTGGAGTAAGGACAAACCTGAACTGGGGTATCTGCTCTAAATGTAAAAGCAAGGCTCTTTTAATGTCATGAGGTATTTTACTTCCTAGCATATGGTAAACACCCACAGCACTATACATGCAGCCTTTTTCCTCCCAGAGGGAATGCAACCGTTTTACGGACTCCGGCCCCATTTTAGCTCCTTTCTCCAGACTAATCGGGAGGTACTCCACAGGCGCTAAGCGAGCAGTCAAACAGCCTCAATTTTTTGATGCATACGTCACACTGCCTCGCTCTTTGCCAGCGATTTTGTGGAAAGGTGACGGCTTATTTGTGCCATGACAGCCATGCAAACCGCGGACAGGCGGCATGGGACGGACGAAGCCGCCACCCGCGCCGTGTGGCACCTAAGCACGCTGCAGTGCCGATCAGCGGCCCACCCGCTCCGTTCTCCGAGCAGGCCGCCACCGGCAGCCCAGGGCTCCCTGCGTTCCGCCGGCCGGCCTCCTCGGCAGGCCGCTCTCCCGCCGCAGGAGCCGTCGCAGGGGTGGCGGCTCCCGCCGGCTGCTGCTGCTGCCGATCGCCGTGCTTCTTGCAGCCTCTCGGGACCCCGCGCGGTGCCGGTAGTCGAGCGCGGGGCTCGGCCGGCGCCGGGGCCCGCCGCAGCCCCCGGAGTCCGCCCCCCCCCCCCGCCCCGTCCGCCCCCGTGCCAGCGCCGAGCCGCTGCGAGGCGG